>BPTQ01000002.1:270763538-270889006 GCA_019973895.1 Chrysanthemum seticuspe
GAAATGCATCTAATATACGTATATGCATCTGATTAAAAGCCGGAAAACACACCATGGTTCGTTATAATGTATCTAAGATGATAGGGATGCATCTAATTTAGGTCGGTGTATCTCGGATTTTCGGTTATAGTTCTTCTTATTCCTTCTTATTTTAAGTAATCTTCTTATTTGATCCTAATTCTATATATATATATATATATATATATATATATATATATATATATATATATATATATATATATATATATATATAGATAGAAAAATATAAATAAACCAAAGTTAACGTACAGTTAAACTTACTTCTTAATCACTCAAAAGTTAGACAAACTGATTTGACCAACTGCTAGAAAAACCAACCAAATGATCAAAATGACAGCAGTTTCTCGAAAATGTTTGACAATATATGAGACCATTAGTGAGAACTAATAATAATTAATCAAATGCACAATTATTCAACCAATCAGTGGTTTCTTAAGTGACATAAGTCATGTTGATGTACCTAATGATAAAAAAAGGGTTGAGTTATTACCACCCCCTATTTGGTTATTAAGAACCCCCCCCCCTCCTTTTTTTTGTTTTTTTTTATTTTTTTTTATTTTATTTTTATTTTTATAATTTTGTTTATATCAAAAAGCTATAAACCTGAAAATACGAAACTGTAAATATAAAGTTTAATAAGCCAAACGCTTAAAACTGTCAGAAATACGGAACAGAAACTGACAAATAACTGTGTTGTACAGGAAAAAACGGGAGGACAAAGGGGGGACAAGGTGACAGCTAGGGGGTAGGGGGGTTGCAATAGTATGACCCTAAAAAAATCAAAACACGTGGAATTTCTAATGTCTTCATTTGCTAAAAGTTTATCTGACAATTCGGCATTCAATCTGCTCCACTATCGATATGTAACTTAACAAATTGATAAGCCAGTTGCACACTACAAACAACTAGTCATATAATGATGACAAAATATATTAGTATTTTGTTGTCATTTTATGATAATTATTATTGCAAATATTTTAAATACGTAAGAAATTCCCAAGTTATGATATGTAACACAAGTGTTACAAAGTCTAGTAAAACACTTTTGACACACGAGCATTAGCTACTGCTATGATATATCATTTGTAACATTTCAAAAGGCAAACTCATACTCTGACCCAATAAGCTCGGGTTCAAATTAAGCACCTAAAATTCCAATACACGGTACATTAGTCCTCCCACCTACGTACTTCTATATTTCGTTGACCCCAAATGTAACACTCTTAAATCAAAATCAAGGTCCAACTAATAACTTTAAAATCAACTAAAAACTGTAGTAAATGTATATTGATGCTTACAATTCGTTGTTTACGTTTGTTTTATTTTTTTTTCCTATTGGGCTGGTTGGTACAAATTAACACATGACAAATGATTATGTGAAGTGTTTTCGATGTATATGAACCAGTTTACATATATTTATTAGATCAAAATTAGTGCATCATTTTGGTAATATGGTATGGTAGTTGAATAGTAGAAAAGAATTGAAATTTGGGTTTACTAGATTAGAAATCACGTTTAATTAGGATATTTTACAAAGTTAATTAATATATACTAGCATGGTAGTTGTGCGTTGCGGCGGCGAGTATCGTGTAATTTAAATTCTTGACAAACAATGTTTTCAATACGCTTTTTATGACAATAACTTTATAGAAAGGGGAATTTTAGGTTTTAAAAACATCAAACAATGACAAACTATACTGTGTTAAAAACAGATAGTACGAACATAGGCATGCCATTTTATTATTTTTATGATGAATTGTATTAATTTTTATTTCATGAATGTTTTGGTATGTTTGAGGAGAGTATTTAAAATTTTATTTTAATAGCTTATTTGATTTGTACCATGTGTTTTATTGATTGTATATTTGCATTAAGGATGTTTTAATATTTACATTGATTCAAAGTGCAGTGTTCAAATATATATCTTGGTACATAAGTTAATTGTAAAATATGCATTTATAGTTGCATTACTTAAATTCTAAGTTTTGAAATTGTCTAAATGATTAATATCAGAGAATGGCCTTCCTATATTATGCGTATTGCAGATGTTAGTTGAATATTATAAATGAAATTTGGGTTTACTGTTGAGTTTATGATATATGAAATACAATAAAACATATAGAAACCACAGAGTACACAGCGGAAGACTTAAGATCAGAACAAATAAATAATTAACTGAAAATATGCATAATGTACCTCTTGCAATTTGGTAGATCTCTTCAATGGATGTGACAAAGTGGTTTAACGAGTTATCCCTTACCGTTTTATAACTCAAACCAATTGATGTAACAATAGTGTGTTACACCACGTTCTTGTACACACGAATTAACAAACGAATTAAAGAGATTGCTAGATCTACAAAACCTTGTTTTAGAAAAACAAAACCAAACTCCCTAAGGAGGAGGGTTGGTCGTTATTTGCAAGAGAAAAAGAAGAAAAGTAATTAGGTTAAATGTGTGCACAAAAGTTAACCTAAAACCCTAAACATAGCTTTACTTATATAGGTTTTAGGACACTTAAGGAAAAAGTTAGGGTTCAAGGTTGGGTTGAGCCCTCCCCCCTTTGTCTTGGACGAAATTCAGCCCTCAAAGAGTTTCCATAACTTGCCTTGTTAACCAATTACACTTTAGTCCGTATCTTTCACATTTAACGGTCGTTAGTCATTTTCCGTTAAATACTTAACGATCGTTAGTCGGTTTTGTGTAATAATTAATCGTAATCAATTAACATTAATTATTAACTTTAATTCTCATTCGTAATGTGTGCAATCCCGTGGTCACGAGTTCGAATCCGGACATTTACGTATATATAAATATATACATTTCCAACAGCTCCCACTTGGATATGTTTACAAAACGTGAAATGACATTGGTTAGCGTCTAGCAACACGCCAATGCCCCCGGTACAACTCGTGTATGGTTTTCTGGAGAAAAACCAAGTTTCGATGATTCATCATCATATTCATCATTTTGTTTCTAATACCATGTTAATAAGAATATGGATCTCACTCATTTCTTAATTAACTATTATGTTTCTCGCTTTATGTGATTGATCAAGATTACCAAATCTTCTGAATATATTCCAGAAGACCTTGGGCATGGCCATGCAAACATCTTGACAACCCTACGAGGGGCCCAGCAGTATTATACTTCAAAATAAATTTGAAGGAAACAAATCCCATTTTGACTACGAGCATAATTCATAAATTTCGCAACACTTCTGAAAACAATCCTTATAACTACCAGTTACGTATAGCGTTAGATTGCTTCACAAAAATGCACTACATCCATGACATATCTCTGGTATCTCAAGTCAGAGGATAAATATTCATGATGTACTTAATGACTATCCATAAAGTATCATCATGTGTGTGGGATAAGTCCTATACTCAATTCATTGAATATCATCTGAAATTAGTCATGCTAAGCATCAATATACTTTCAAGTATATTCTAACTAATACTCAGATTTGTCTTAATTCAATATCATTCCCATGTTATTGATTGACAAAGGACTATTTAGAATAACTTAAGTTATTCAAGGATTTAAACATGCAAATACATGACACAATATTATAAATGAAATTAAACGTATACCTTACTTTAATTCATTATAAATAATAATTGTTTAACATCCTTTATCCAAATACTAAATAGATCAATGCACAATAATACTAGTTAATGAATTTTGCCACAAGTCATGAGAATCATACTTGTTGACAAGGCATAATTTCAATTAACTTTGATCTATAGGAATTTTGAGAATACTTATTTCAAGAATTCAATAAGTGAATTTCTTGTATGTGTTTACACATATCTTGATATTCTCATAACATTCCATAAGGTGCGTGACAACCTGAACCACCTTTTATGACAAACATCTTTCAAAACTTTAAAGTTTAAAGTATTCTTTATTATTTAATGTATAATGCAACTATGCTTATAGTTGAGCATAACTAGTCAACATGGTCATCACCAACGATACCATGACTAGAATTGAGTGTCATCTCAATTATACTAGCATCATTGTGTACAACAATATGCTCTTTAAACATCCGTAAACTTTGAACAGTTATAGTGTAATGTTGGTGCCTACCAAAACTCAAGTTTGTTGGCAATGACAATTATGAAACAATTGCCATATTTTCATCCATAGAATCTAGGAGCATCTCCAGACTGTGAAATGTGATTCTAAATCCAAACATATTTCCTTTTAAAATATTTATTACACTAACAACTTTCAATGTTGTCAAATCATCTTGTAATCAAGCATGATACAACAATCTTATACACAACATGATGTACATGATGAATCTTCAAGTTAGACTTTAAGATCTCATTCATATTCTATCTTGTCAAAGATATGTATCCATCATGTTCTTTTAGACTCATTTATTTACCGCATATGTTTATAGTAATAAACATATATTCCAAGGTTTTATGTCTTATTTTCAAATCTTATAAACGAAGTTTCATTCCCAATTAAAACTTAATTTAGGTGGAATGTAGTTGGCCATACAACATATAAGATTTAAGGAAATAATACTCCCACTAGCTTTCAGGAATACTTATGAGCTATCTTATTTTAATTTTTTAAATCAAACATGGATTTAATATTAAACATAAGAATCATCTCATAGATGCATGCATATATCCATTCATGGATTCTTGCAGTTTGTACATATTCAAAGATTATTTGAATTCATAAAAATACTTTGTATTACTTATTGTCCTCGCAAAAGTAATTCCACAACAAAGAGTTTTGATATTCATTGTCAAAATTTCATATCAATGAAACTAAGTATGACAATTATAATCTTTATACTTCTATTTAATGTATCTAGAAAAGAATATTCAATCATAGTTAATTGCTTAAATATGATTAATATTATTATCACTAGACATGCATTAAATATGTGTACAATATTGTCCATATGATTTCTACACAAAGATTTAAACCACTAGGGTTTCCATCCTTTGAAGAAACTCATTTTCATTATTAAGATAAACCAAGTATCTAAAGTTGATTATCTTTATGTACAACATCTCAACATTCATAGTATGATTGATTTACCACAATTTAACATTTGGTAAATTCATCATCATGATTAACAGGCTTACCATGATCCTGTAACTCATAATCCTCAGCATATTAAATATCTGAGATATCCTTACAAATCTATGAATGACAATTCCATCATATTGAGGTCTATCATTTACATGTTTAACCTCATCATGATATTTGCTAGTGTATTTTAGAAGATTATGTATTTTGTAATTTAATCTTTCAAAATCTAAACAAAACTCCCACTTGCCTTTAACAATTTAAAGATTACCTTTAAATAGTTTAGCAAGTAGAGCAACAATGCATTGTTCTCTTTTGGGATATTACAAAAAACATTTACAGTTCCTGACATTGGTTTGTTACAACCCACTTTACAAGTAGTTTAACAAATTCAGAACTTCATTATAAGACTTAATGTGATTCATCACTTTCCATAAAAATGGTGTCTTATTAATCTTCTAGGTTGGAGTCTTATTGAGTATATTCAATCTATACTCAATCTACTAACCTTGATAACTTTTGGAAGAAACTATAGTTATCTTGAATCAAACATTGCCAATAAATTTTGATTCTTCTAACTGAACATACCATAAGACTATGGTATTTCATTAGAATTAATATTGTAAGATTAATCTAACAATATTTAAGATAACCATCTACTCTTTGGTTTATCCTATTTACCAACAAAGTAAAACTTAATGGTACAATAGAATTACCAAATCAATTGCATGCATTATAACTCAAGTATTTTTGACCAAGTCAAAAGACATAACAGTTATAATCCCACTATACGTTATAAGTCATTGATCAACTCATTGACTTCATGCATATCTTAAAACATAGCAAGTTAATGTCTTACTTTATATTGTAAGTCCCGTATTAAAAGCCTTCATGTTTGTGACTTTACAAAGAAGTCATAAACATGTATAATTAAAGTAATTATGAACACCACCTCGGGTTTCAATTAATAATTTCAAGTTAATATTTACTACATATATTTACGTCATTCAACGAATACTTAAAATCAAAGTAGTATTAGATTACTTCATTTAATTATGTCATTCCATGAAATGTTCAACGTAAGAAACTGCAAAATCATCTATGCTCGTTCTCACGACACGTGGATATTTTAGCTTGGGCTACAATCTAGTTCACGTTTTCACGTAACATAAATTGTAACTACAAGTGTTTCTTAGACATAAATATTTAAAGTAGTATTTGTTATCATCTTGACACATGTTCCTAATGTGGCAATCATACACATAAAAATGTATAATTCCTATTGGAACGTTACTCTCTTACCTTGTGGTCAAGAGAATCCATTTAAATCATATTTATATGTGTTGTACCTTGCACACAATAAAGATTTATCCCACTTGTGCATGGAACAACATCATGTAGCAGATAAACAACACGATATACGTTCGTTTATTTGATTAATATGATTTGTGTCATAGATATAATAAGTAGATGTAGGACTATATTGTTTAGTAAGGAAACGCACATGACAATCCTTAAAAACATAAGTGCCTACAATTGGAAAGTAATTATCTACATGATATTCAAGAGATAATTTAGATTACTACACAGCAAATAAGGCTTGTAGCTCCCACTGAATTAGAAATCGTTTCAACAACTTCTTATTCAGTAATGCAACACAATGCTCCCACTGAATTTGACAACATTTTAAATGTTTCATAACCAGTGAAAACAACTTGCTTGCTTTTAACTTTCCTACACCTTTAAGAACCATACGTAATCATTACTAAAGTACTAAAAGGTGTATTCTACTTTATGAATGATAGGTTATCCATCAATGTTATTAACTCAAAAAATTGGGTATGCAATTTCTTCCTTAACAGGCCTACCATGCCCATAATGGTATGTAGCACCTTTAAAGGTTAAAGCAAAACAACTAGATAAATAAAGCTAGTTTGCCTTTTACCAATTTTCGCGGTAATTAGTCTAGCTTCTAATTTAGTAACTCATATACATGTTTTCCACTTAACCAACATCCATGTTTGTTACACAAGAATTCATTCACCAAATGAGGGTAATGAAATCTTTATGGAAAATAAGTTGTGCAATTCATTGTAATGAGTTACATTATAATTTAGACAATTCAAATGTTCCTATTATACCTTTCTCATTCATGAAAAGGAATAAGATTGAGTCTCATTCTTCTCGCATGGAAAAGAGACTTTGTTTATCTTTTCAGTAAATTATTCTCGACCAAACATTTATTTGAAAGTAGAATTGATCAATTTACTAATAAAAGACTAAACTACGTTTACGGTTAAATGTAGCATTTTTACATTTAAAAGAATTACAAAATTCAATTTTAGTATTTTCGATAATTAACCTTTTCAAGAAAATTAAATACCCATGGTTCATAAACATATAACCATTTAATTTTCATTGAAAACTAGGATCCAAATTGACATATTTTCATCACATCAGTTGATCTGCTAGTAATGAAATTATTCAAAATGGTACGAGTCGAACCTCAATTGCCAATTTTCAAATTGCAACTCCTAGATTTATGGGATTTACATTTAGCCAATTTCAATTGCCATGTAAACATGTTTTATCCCCATCTTATGCCTTGAGTTGCCAGTTCTCACTACAAAACTCAATTAAGTTGTCCAACTTAAGAAACTGCAAAATCATCCATGCCCGTTCTCACGTCACGTGGATATTTTACCCGTTGATTACGATCTAAATCACGTTCTCATGCAAATAAAAGGTAATCTCAGGTGTTTCCGTTTTGTTGGATGGCATATAACTTAAATTAAGGGTAATAAATTTGATGTCAAATCAAATATGTACAAAGATGTCATGCATTCATCTTCGTAGCATAGTTTTTATTAAAACATTTATATATCTTGTTTTAATGTATAAGCTTTTCATCATCAAACTTTAATTGAGGTATTGGATAACCAATTAAAGAATCACCTTAATTACCACCATATCCTACTACTGCATGAGTCATAAGACCCAAGTTATTCGGATAATTACCACAAAAGTGGTGCGTAGAAATTAAAGTAATTCACCCTTAAGATTTTATGCACACATATAGGAATACTTGGTAGCTCCATTAAGACACACAAACGAGCAGAGAATCAGGTCAGCGCGAAGCATATTAAAAACCCTCATCTTTAGGGCGTCACAATTTAATGCGTTCCCTCCTTGTACCCATCACACAGTTTGTCATTAATGGGTGAGCCGTTCTAACTATTTTGTGCAAAAAATCAATTAATTAAACGATTACGATTACTATGCTTAAAAATACATGTTTCACCATTGTTTAGGTCAGTTTATTTTCTTATCAAAATACCCTCTTGTTACACATAACAAACAAGCAAGTATTTAAAAAAAAATAAACAAATAAACAATGAATGCATAACAAATAATAAGTCATGCATATCAAATAGCCACATGCAAACATTTTTGATAAATCCTATTAATAATCAACTTTAGATCTATCAATATGTATATATTTAATTAAGACTTTCACCCGTTTTCATCTATGTACAAGGTGAGCCACATGCATCGATTCATCGATTGCGTAAGTCAAAATTAAACATATACCACATAGCACATAATTGATTAAATAATAATTATTGAGGTCTTCCCCAATTTTAGATCTATCAAAAATTTTAGTGTATATCACTTAGGCAAGAAAGACATACAATAAAAGCAGATCCATGATAAAACATGCATGTAATTATCATGGACATAAATTACACTTAAAAATTAATGCAATTAAACAGAGTTACGCAATACACATAAAATTGCATGCATCCTAGAGTTTCTAATCCAATTAAAACTTAAGTTTACAAAACCCTAATTAGGGCACAAAAAAAAACGCCCCCCTAAAAAATTAGGGTTTAGGTTTTGCAAACCCTAGATCTATGCATACAAATAATAACACAATCATGTTTATTTTAATTATGTGTTCCAGTAATTAATTACTTGTTATACAAGGCTCATGATGCCACTGTTAAGTTTATGATATATGAAATACAATAAAACATATAGACACCACAGAGTACACAGCGGAAGACTTAAGATCATAACAAATAAATAATTAACTGAAAATATGTGTAACGTACCTCTTGCAATTTGGTAGATCTCTTCAATGGATGTGACAAAGTGGTTTAACGAGTTATCCCTTACCGTTTTATAACTCAAACCAATTGATGTAACAATAGTGTGTTACACCACGTTCTTGTACACACGAATTAACAAACGAATTAAAGAGATTGCTAGATCTACACAACCTTGTTTTAGAAAAACAAAACCAAACTCCCTAAGGAGGAGGGTTGGTCGTTATTTGCAAGAGAAAAAGAAGAAAAGCAATTAGGTTAAATGTGTGCTCAAAAGTTAACCTAAAACCCTAAACATAGCTTTGCTTATATAGGTTTTAGGAAACTTGTGGAACAAGTTAGGGTTCAAGGTTGGGTTGAGTCCTCCCCCCTTTGTCTTGGACGAAATTCAGCCCACAAAGAGTTTCCATAACTTGCCTTGTTAACCAATTACACTTTAGTCCTTATCTTTCATATTTAACGGTCGTTAGTCATTTTCCGTTAAATACTTAACGATCATTAGTCGGTTTTGTTTAATAATTAATCGTAATCAATTAACATTAATTATTAACTTTAATTCTCATTTGTAATGTGTGCAATCCCGTGGTCACGAGTTCAAATCCGGACATTTACGTATATATAAATATATACATTTCCAACATTTACTAGATTAGAAATCACGTTTAATCTGACCCAATAATCTAACATAATAAGCTCGGGTTCAAATTAAGCACCTAAAGTTCCAACACACCTTACATTTGTCCTCTCACTTACGTACTTCTATACTTCGTTGACACCAAATGTAACACTCTTAAATCAAAATCAAGTTCCAACTAATAACTTTAAGATCAACTAAGAGCTGTAGTGAAATGTAATAGCAATTAATAGACTTGATGCTTACAATTCGTCGCGTACGTTTGCTCTCTTTTGTTTGTATTGGTCCGGTTGGTACAAATTAACACATGACAAATGATTATGTGTAGTGTTATTGTTGATCCCAGTTGAGCAAACGATCTAATATAGAAACTGACTTGTAACAAAAGCTTATCAAGTATTACGCGGAATTTAATACTTAATCTTAAGAAGAAGAACAATTAACATTCAACACCTCAATATTATTTATTAATACGAATACTCTTACAGTATTAGGGTTTTGCAACCTTGAAGTGTATCGACCTTAGATATAAAACATACGTATATCTAACCTAACCCAGGACCTCCTTTTATAGGCTAAGGAGTCCTATACAATATACAATACGTAACCTACAAGATAAATATCTTTTCCATATTTATCTAATACAATAAACTAACCGACTATACAAGACTAGCAGTGCTTACTATATACTATCAGCGGTTACATAAAACTACTAGCCGCGGTTGTCTTCATCCGTGGTTACACTCATCAGTCCGTGGTTACATCAAGCTTGTCCGTGGTTCCAGTACTTAGAGTAATTCGTTATCCAAGGAACCTAAAACCCAACAATCCTCCCCTAAACTTGATAAATTCCAACAGAATTCTTCAAGTTTTCTTTAAGCTCAAAACATCTGAATTGGAGGATGTAGCCAAACACTTACTAGCTTTAAGTATCTTCTCATACTTCTTCAATAAATCATAAGCTTGACCATCATAGGATACTAACATCTTGATACAACCAGGTTTCAACATCTGAGCAATTATTCCTGGATGCTTATTCAGTTGAGGATAATCACCTTCTACAAGCATATGAATAACCTTTCCAGAAACAGTTAGAACAAGAACTCCACAAGTTTGATATAAAAACCAGCTAGTAACTTGACCATTGTAGAGTCCTTGCCATTCAGGTTCATCATGAGTAGGCTCAAATAGAATCTTCAAATTATGATACATCAGCCTCTCATGATAATCATCTGGATGTACTTCACCAAAGTTATTCTTGTAAAGTATCCAAAGATTCAGCAAATCATCTCTATCAAAATACTGAAGCATTTGTGAAAATTTATTATACTCATAAACTTCATTGTTGAGTCTTTGAATTTTCCAAACTCCTTCACTTCCAACTAAAAGCTTAAACTCATAAGAAATGATTTGATTTACATCTACATCTTCAACAACTTTCAATCTTTTAGAATCAGATGTCACCTGAACCTCAGATTTTCTTTTTCTTTTACTTTGCATCCATTCATCATGTTCTTTAATCCACTCTTCTTCCTTTTTAGAATTCATTGGACAGAAATCATCTTGATTAATCCTCATACATCTCTCATAAAGCTCAAAAATTCTTTCAAATGAACATCTACTAAGATTATCAGAAACATATATGCCTGAATTCTTGATAATCTTCGTCAATACATTCCTCAGCTGAGCAATAGTAGGAGGTTTCTTTCTTATAACTCGCTTCTTTTCTTTACTAACCTTCCTTGCAAATATACCCAAAAGTCTAGCTTTTTCTTTATCATCAAATAAAGCCCATTCTTGTACAGTATACTCATCATATATTAATTCAGAAGCTTCAAGATAGTTTTGTGATTCATACCATGTAGCTAACAATTTCTGACTAGCTTCCTCTTCATCTTGCTTTCTCTTCATCAAAACTGCTTTATCCTCATCTTCAACACTTTTAGCATACTCTGCATCATAAGCTTCTTGTTCTGCTTTATTCTTAAACTTCAGCACTACTTCTTTACCTTTTCCAACATTAGATTTAATCACTTTCTTCTTCAAAGGTTCACCAATAACCAAACTTTTACCTCTGGATTTAGGAGCAGTAGACTGAACAGATAAAACAGGTGCAATGATGGTTGTAGGTATAGATGATGTTTTGCTCAGATTAATCAAGGTACTTGCAGCTTCCTTCTCAACTTCTTTAGACTTAGGTGGTATTATAGAGAGAGTTGTGACAACAGTGGAAGTGGTTATGATAGCAGTGGGTGTGACAGTAGTAGGAACAATAGCTAAGTCTGAAACTACATCAGTGGTTACAAGAGTACTAACCATGGTTTCAGGTATACTATCAGTTGTTATGTTCTGCACTACTTCAACATTCTTCAATTTTTCAAGAACAACCTCATTCCCATCTTTATCAGAAACTAAAAAATCTTGATCTCCACTATCAACATCTTCTTCCATAGGTACGCTAACAGATACATCCACAACCTCCCCTGAATTCATGCCATCACTCCTCCCCTGTTTGGATACATCATTCACATTCAGAGTAGTAGAGGAGTCCACCTTCTTTTTCTTACGCTGCATAGCTTTCAAAACAGCAACTCCAGGTCTTTTCACTTTCTCCAAAACCAAGACCCTATGCTTCAACCTCCGAATATCCTTACCCTGAAGCACAGTTAAAGCCTGTAGACCTGAAATTTTATCCTCCATTTTAGCACACTGAACCGTCAATTCATTTAAACGTTCAAGAATATCCTCCCCACTTCGACCTGTGTGAACTGGTCCGAGAGGTGGTTCATTGGAAAAGTCATCATGTACAAAGGCATTAACCGTCAATTCAATGTCAGGTTCCAATCTATCCTCATCACTTCGAGCTGTGTTAACTGCTCCGAGAGGTGAATCCTTGGATTTAGAAGACATAGCACCAGACCGAGCCTGAGCATCTATGTACCCTGTAGCAGCCAGTTGGCTAGGGATACCTCCACCTGTGTTAAGCTCCAAAGAACTTTCCACATTAGGAGTTGCCAAAGGTTGGGTCTTATTGATGTTACCACTATCCTGACCAGCATCTAAGCATGAATCAGTAGTGGAAGCCCTTCCAATCATGTCACCTCCACTCCATGTGACAACCTCATTAACCATACCACTAGAACTAGACTGAGGAAGCTGAGTGCCCTGTGTTCTCCTAGTCCATGATGCAAGTCCTTCATTAAACTCAGAATCAGTAGGCAAAGTAAGCATGTGAGGAAATAAAGGAACATCTCTAATGACAACATTCTGTGGCTGATTCCTCATATGTGAAAACACTCTAGGAAGCATACGATGTACATCATACTCTCTAGCATGTTCAATAGGTTCCTTTATTTGATGTTCCACAAGCAGTTGAACAAACCTAGGATACAAATAATATTTACCCTTCTTCCTAATATTCTGCACTAACCCCTCATATATCATCCTAGACCAGTTAAATTTCTTTCCATCAGACAAACAATTAATAGCAGTAGCAATTTTTGAAGGAAAATCATTAAAGCCTGTGGTCTTATTGCTCATACACATCAACAAAGTGTGAATCAAAAACTTCCATTGTTGGGAAAACAAACTCTTAAAAAATTGTACCTTTTCACCTCTGTGTGTGTAACCTAATCTCTCTAAACCAGCAACAATCTCAACATCTGTAAGATTATCAACACCATCAGCATCATCAAGCCTCAAAACTTCTCTAATAATCTCCTCAGAAACAGAAATATCATTCTCATCCACCTTAGTACTAAAAACCACCAATCCATTAACCTCTTCAAGTTTAGCATTCCTCCAAAACTGATGTATGTAGGATCTAAGAATGGTAGGTTCAACCGTTAAAGCATAGTGAATGGGACTGTGAACAAGGAAATCAATCATTTGATGAAACCCTTCAGATCGAGCATCCTTGGTAAGTATAGCAACAAGATTATGTGAAGTGGAATACGTCTCAGCCATTTTGATTAATGATGTAAATGAAGTGGGTTTTGTGAAGAAATCAACAAAAGTGATTAGGGTTTAAGTGTATTGCCAATGGGAAGTGGTTAGAAGATCAAAGAAAGTGATCTATCCGTGAGTTTGGGAAGTGTTATATACTTTTGCCAAAGTGTCAAAACAACCCCTGTAATATCCAAAACAGAGGATCATACTATCCGCTGTTTCACAACAACTATCCGTAGTTGTAACAAACCATCAGTGGATACAGATTATTACTCCACCCAACTGGTCCAAAGTAGAGCAAGCAAATCTGTGGCAAATGAAAAGTGATCTCACAAGATATGAAGGATTACACAAAAATTATCTCTATAATTTTTTATTTTTTTTTTATTTATTTATTTTTTTTTTGACAAACACAAGCAGCAAACACACTAGCTCCTTATGCACACAAATCCTTCTTTTCTGCAAGACAAACACAAAACAAACACAGAGACAAAGATTATGGTTGTCAGTGGTTAGAAATAGCCAGAAGTGGTTACAAAAGACCTATCCGTGGTTAGAACAGGAAAGTCAATATAGTCAACTTCTAGAACTTATCTCAGTCCAAAACCCAAGAACCTCATTAACTCTCCAACCACATTTAACCTGCCCCATATTAACTTCAATAACCCTAAACTTCACTTATAAAAAGAACCCAAATATCCCATAACGCCCAAACCAATCAAAAGTTAAAAACCCTAATTGCTCCAAAATCCCCAATCAATCAAAATGTGGAACCCTAGTTGGAACAAACCAGAAGTGGTTGATCTAACCTCCTCCTCATCCTCTTCATCATCTTCATCATCAAGTGAAGATGAAAACCCATGGCTGACCTACTTTCCTCCACCAGAACCAAGACCAAGAAAATCTCCATTTCTCCCATCATCTGAAGATGATAGTGTGGTGAATCCAAGTGATGCCTCTGAAGACTCTGATGACTCTTCTAAGAAGAGAACTTCAAATCCCAAACCTTCATCATCTAACCCCCAACCAAGACCACGAGCAAGAAACCCACCACTCCCTAATGACAGAGAGGTGGTTCTTGGTCTTAGTGCACCAAGTCATGGTGCTTCTTCACACAACGTAATCAGGAAGGGAAAAGGGAAGATGGAGTAAGTTGCTGAATGGTGGTAAGAGAAGATGGAGCACAAGAAGAATATTATATCATCCATCTATCTGCCACAATCAGCTTCAGCTTCTTCGTTTGCATCAATCCATCCTTTCCATTTTGATCCTTAGCTGCTTCGTTTGCATATGATAAATGCATATCCAGCATTCAAACGATATAAGCAAGGATAGTAGTAGTAGAAATCATGTATAGAAGTAGTGTTTATTTAGCACTTGAAGTTTCATTGTAAGCTGTAAGCTGTAAACTGTTTTGTTGAATGAACAATGTAACTTCAGTACTTCTTGAATTTCTATAATGACTTGTCTTTTATCTGCACAATGGTTAGCGAAAACACAGAACAACTAGCAGTGGATAGATCAACTCTATCAGGGGTTAGAAGCAACACTATCAGTGGATATAAAAAGTAATAGCAATACTAAGATTACATGATAACAGTCCAATACTTTTACAAACTTATACAAAACAATTTGAGAGTTTTAAAGATTAATCATTCCAATACTAACAACAAGATACTGAAACCTCCCCACATCAAAAGCTTTGGTAAGAAGATCAGCAACATTGAAATCAGTATGGATTTTTACCATTTGAATCAACCTTTTCTCATTACAATCTCTAATAAAGTGATGTCTTATCTCAATATATTTAGTTCTAGAATGTAAAACAGGATTTTTGATAATGCAAATTGTACTGTTATTATCAATGTAAATCTTAGTATGCATAAAATTGTACCCAAAATCCAGCAATTGATTCTGAATCCAAAGAACTTGACCACAGCAACTAGCAGCAGCCACATATTCAGCCTCAATTGTAGAATTAGCCACAATAGTTTGCTTTTTACACTGCCAAGTAATTAATCTGCTTCCCAAGAACTGACATCCTCCAGTGGTAGACTTCTTATCCAGACTAGCTCCAGCATAGTCACTATCAGTGTAGGCCACCAAATCAAAAGGAGAATCCTTAGAGTACCAAAGGCCTAATTTAGGATGACCTTTCAAATATCTAAAGATCCTTTTAACAGCATTCATGTGTGAGGTATTGGGTGTTACTTGAAATCTTGCACACACACATACTGAGAACATAATGTCTGGCCTAGATGCAGTCAGATACATCAAAGATCTAATCATGGATCTGTACAACTTCAAATCAACTTTGGGACTTCCATCATCTGGTAGCATAGGTTTCTGAGTCTCCATAGGTGTACTTGCACTTTTTACATCTTGAAACCCAAATTTCTTCAACACATCTGCTACATACTTGTTTTGACTAATGAAAATACCATCAGTCCTTTGTTGAATCTGTAGCCCTAAAAAGAAAGTGAGTTCTCCCATAGAACTCATCTGAAACTTATCATGCATAAGTTTCTCAAAATCTCTGCATAGCTCCTTGTTAGTAGACCCAAAGATGATGTCATCTACATAAACCTGAACCAGTAAAATATCATCTTTGTGCTTTCTAATGAACAAAGTTTTATCAATCAGTCCTCTTTTAAACCCATTGTCCATCAAATAAGTAGATAGGCATTCATACCATGCTCTAGGAGCCTGATGCAGTCCATACATAGCCTTTCTCACCCTGTAAACCTTGTCAGGATGATCAGGATCTTCAAAACCAGGAGGTTGACAAACATAAACCTCCTCATCAATAGTGCCATATAAAAATGCACTTTTAACATCCATCTGATACACAACAAAATTTTTGAATGAAGCATAAGCCAAAAACAATCTAATAGCCTCTATCCTTGCAACTGGTGCAAATACTTCATCATAATCCAAACCTTCAGTTTGTGTGTATCCTTGAGCAACCAACCTTGACTTGTTTCTCACAACAATTCCTCTTTCATCCCTCGTGTTCCTGAATACCCATTTAGTCCTGATATGTGTCTAAATACACATATATTTGTATTATATAAACCCACAAAAACAACCAAAAACACACAAATGACTCTCAAATGTTACAAATTCATAAAAATGTGTTTTAATGTGATTCAGGTACAAAAGATTGAAAAACAAGTGAAAAATGATCAATTTCACAACAATTGTCATTTTCAGTCCCTGTAGTCACTCAAATTGTCAAAACTAGTCCCTAAATGTATTAAATGAATGAAAAGTCAACTTAAGTCCTTGGGAAATCAAAAATATTCACAAAACATCCCTGGATGAAAGTTTACACAAAATGGCAATTTTTACCCCTCAAGTATCAAAATTGGCAAAAATGGTCCCTGGGTATTCAAAACTTGGAAATTTCACAAATTACCCTTGTACTATGCATGAACTTACAATTTGGAACAATTTTGATAAACTTTTGGGAATTTACATTTTTAAACCCTTAAAATCCAAAAATTACATAAAAGGTCCTTTAAAGTTTATTAAATGCATAAATACAACTTTGGCCCTTGTGTAATTATTTTATGGCAGGTTTGGTCCTCTAAAGATGTTTGGAAGATTGGCAATTTCAGTCCTTGAAGTTTGGCAGAATTACAAAAATGATCCTTGTGTGTTTAACTAAACTGTTGATCCCAGTTGAGCTAACGATCTAAAATAGAAACTGACTTGTAACTAACAGCTTATCAAGTATTACGCGGAATTTAACACTTGATCTTAAGAAGAAGAACAATTAACAATCAACACCTCAATATTATTTATTAATACGAATACTCTTACAGTATTAGGGTTTTGCAACCTTGAAGTGAAAACGACTTTAGATATAAAACATACGTCTATCTAACCTAGCCTAGGACCTCCTTTTATAGGTTAAGGAGTCCTATACAATATACAATACGTAACCTACAAGATAAATATCTTTTCCATATTTATCTAATACAATATACTAACCGACTCTATAAAACTAGCAGTGCTTACAATACTATCAGAGGTTACTCAATACTACTAGCCGCGGTTATCTTCATCAGTGGTTACTCTTCTTCTGTCCGTGGTTATCTTCAAGCTTGTCCGCGGTTCCATCACTTAAAGTAATTCATCATACAAGGAACCTAAAACCCAACAATCCTCCCCTAAACTTGACAAATTCCAACAGAATTCTCAAGTTTCTTTTAAGCTCAAAACATCTGATGTGGATGATGTAGCCAAACACTTACTTCTAAGTATCTTCTCATACTTCTTCAGCAAGTCATAAGCTTGACTATCATAGGACAATAACATCTTGAAACAACCTGGCTTCAACATCTGAGTAATTATTGCTGGATGATTATTCAGTTTAGGATACTCACCTTCTACAAGCATATGAATAATCTGACCAGAAACAGTTAAAACATGAACTCCACAGGTTTGATATAAAAACCAACGAGTAACTTGACCATTGTAGAGTCCTTGCCATTCTGGTTCATCATGAGTAGGCTCAAATAGAATCTTCAAATTATGATACATCAACCTCTCATGATAATCATCTGGATGTACTTCACCAAAATAATTCTTGTAAAGTACCCAAAAATTCATCAAATCATCTCTATCAAAATATTGAAGCATTTGAGAAAATTTATTATACTCAGAAATATCATTATTGAGTCTTTGAATCTTCCAAACTCCTTCACTGCCATCTAAAAGATCAAACTCATAAGAAATGATTGGATTCACTTCAGCAACAACTTTCAACTTCTTAGAATCAGATGTCTCCGGAACGACAGATTTTCTTTTTCGTTTACTCTCCATCCATGCATCATGATCTTTTTCCCATTCTTTTTCCTTTTGAGAATCCATCGGGCAGAAATCCTCATAATTAATTCTTATACATCTCTCATAGATTTCCAAAATTCTTGTAAATGCACAAGTAGTAAGATTTTCAGAAACATATATACCAGAATTCTTGATAATTCTCATCAAAACATTCCTCAACTGAGCAATAGAAGGAGGTTTCTTTCTTACAATTTTCTTCTTTCCTCTACTAACCTTCTTTGCCAACATTCCCAGAAGTCTAGCCTTTTCTTCATCATCGAACAAAGCCCATTCTTGTACTGTATATTCATCATTGATCAATTCTGAAGCTTTAAGATAATTTTGAGATTCATACCATATAGCTAATATCTTCTGACTAGCTTCTTCTTCATCATTCTTTCTCTTTTCCAATGCTGCTCTATCCTCCTCTTCCATACTTCTAGCAATCTCTCTATCATAAGCCTCTTGTTCTTCTTTATTTTTGAACTTCAGTACTACTTCTTTGCCTTTTCGAACATTAGATTTGACAACTTTCTTCTTCACAGGTTCACCAATAACCAAACTTTTACCTTTTGGTTTACCTTTTGATTTAGTAGCAGTAGACTGAATAGATAAAGCAGGTGCAATAATTGATGTAGGTATTGATAATGTTTTGCTCAAATTAATCAATGTGCTTGCAGCCTCTTTCTCTACTTCTTTAGGCTTAGATGGTAATGCAGAAAAAGTTGTAACAATGGTAGAAGTAGTTGTAATAGCAGTTGGTATGACAGTATGAGAATCAATAACCAAATCTGAAACAACATCAGTGGTTACAAAATTACTAACCGGGGTTTCAGATATACCATCAGTGTTTGTGTTCTGTACTATGTCAACATTCCTCAATTCTTCAAGAACAACAGCATTCCCAGCTTTATCAGAAACTACAAAGTCGAGATCACCACTGTCAACATCTTCTTCCATAGTAACACCAACAGATACATTTCCAGCCTCCCCTGAAGTCATGCCATCACTCCTCCCCTGTTTGGATACATCATCCACATTCAGAGTAGGAGAAGAGTGCACCTTCTTTTTCAGACGCCTCAAAGCCTTCAAAACAGCAAGTCCAGGTCTTTTCACTCTTTCCAAAACCAAGATCCGATGCTTTAATCTCCGAATAGTTTTACCCTGAAGCACAGTGACCTCCTGTAGACTAGAAATTTTATCCTCCATTTTAGAACACTGAACCGTCAATTCATTTATACGTTCAAGAATATCCTCCCCACTTCGACCTGTGTTATCTGGTCCGAGAGGTGGATCATCGAAAAAGTCATCATGTACATAATCATCAACCGTCAATTCATCGTCAGGTTCCAATCTATCCTCATCACTTCGAGCTGTGTTAACTGCTCCGAGCGGTGAATCCTTGGATATAAAAGACATAGCACCAGACCGAGCCTGATCATCTATGCACCCTATAGCAGCCAGTTGGCTAGGGATACCTCCACCTGTGTTAAGCTCCAAAGAACTTTCCACATTAGGAGTTGCCAAAGGTTGGGTCTTATTGATGTTTCCACTATCCTGACCAGCATCTAAGCATAAATCAGTAGTGGAAGCCCTTCCAATCATGTCACCTCCACACCGTGTGACAGCCTCATTAACCACACCACTAGCACGAGCCTGAGGAAGCTGAGTGCCCTCTGTTCTGCTAACCTCATGAACCTCAGAATTAGTATGAAAATTTAACATGTGAGGAAACAAAGGAACATCTGGAATAACAACGTTCTGTGGCAGATTCCTCATATATGCAAACACGCGAGGAATCATACGATTAATTTCATACACTCTAACATGTTCAAGAGGATCCTGGATTTGTCGTTCCACTAGCAATTGAACAAATCGAGGATACAAATAATACTTTCCCTTCTTCCTAATATTCTGCACTAACCCCTCATAAATCATCCTAGACCAATTAAAGTTCCTTCCATCTGACAAACAAATAATAGCAGTAGCAATCTTGGAAGGAAAATCATCAAATCCTGTGGTCTTATTGCTCATACACATTAATAATGTGTGAATCAAAAACTTCCATTGAGGAGAAAACAGATTCTTAAAAATTGTACCTTTTCACCTCTGTGTGTGTATCCTAATCGCTCTAAACCAGCCACAATCTCAACATCAGAAAGATTATCAACCCCATCAGCATCATCAAGCCTCAAAACGTCTCTAATAAGCTCCTCAGAAACCGAAATAGCATGCTCATCCACCCTAGTACTAAAAACCTCCAATCCATTAACCACTTCAATTTTAGCATTCTTCCAAAACTGTCGAATATAGGCTTTAAAAATGGTAGGTTCAACCGTTAAAGCAAAATGGATCGAACTATGAGTAAGGAAATCAATCATTTGATGAAACCCTTCAGAGCGAGCATCTTTGGTAAGAAGAGCAACAAGATTATGTGAAGTGGAGTACGTCTCAGGCATTTTCTGTGATTCCATTAATGATATGAATAAGGTGGGTTTGTGAAGAAATCAAGAAAAGTGATTAGGGTTTAAGGATATGGAGAAGTAGAAGTGGTTATGAGTTTAGCAAAAGTGATCCATCCGTGATTTGATAAGTAAGATTTACTTTTGCCAAAGTGTCAAAAACAACCCCTGAAGTATCAAAACAGATAAGCATACTATCCGTGCTTTCACAACAACTGTCCGTAGTTGAAATACTCCATCAGTGAATGCAAATAACCACTCCTTCCAACTGCACAACATCATTAGAGCAAGCAAATCCAGGTCAATGGGAATGGTATCTCACAAGATAAGAAGGAGTACTATAGACACAAAACTACCCTAATAAATTTTTTTTTTTTTTTTTTTTTTTTTTTTTTTTTTTTAACACAAACATAAGCAGCAAACACACGAGCTCCTTAAGTAAAGACATCCTTCTTTCCTGCAAGACAACACAAAACAAACACAAAGACAAAGATTATGATTGTCAGTGGTTAGAAATAGCCAGAAGTGATTACAAATGACCTATCCGAGGTTAGAACAGTAAAGTCAACATGGTCAACTTCTAGAATATATCTCAGTCCAATCCCCAAGAATCTCATTAACTTTCCAACCACATTTAACCTACCCCTTAGTTACTTCAGTAACCCTAATCCTCACTTATAAAAAGCACCCATATATCATATAACGCCCAAACCAATCAAGAGATAAAACCCTAATTGCTCCAAAATTCCCAATCAACCAAAATGTGGAACCCTAGTTGGAACAAACCAGAAGTGATTGATCTAACCACCACCTCATCCTCTTCATCATCTTCATCATCAAGTGAAGATGGAAACCCATGGCTAACCTATTTGCCTCCACTAGAACCAAGACCAAGAAAATCTCCATTTCTTCCATCATCTGAAGATGATAGTGTTGTGGATCCAAGTGATGCTTCAGAAGACTCTGATGACTCTTCTAAGAAGAGAACTGCAAACTCCAAACCTTCATCTTCTAACCCCCAACCAAGACCTCGAGCAAGAAACCCACCACTCCCTAGAGACAGAGAGGTGGTTCTTGGTCTTAGGGCACCAAATCATGGTGCTTCTTCACATATCGTAACTAGGAAGGGAAAAGGAAAGATGGAGTAAGTTGCTGAATGGTGATAAGAGAAGATGGAGCACAAGAAGAATATCATATCATCCATCTATCTGCCACAATCAGCTTCAGCTTCTTCATTTTCATCAATCCATCCTTTCCATTTTGATCCTTAGCTGCTTCGTTTGCATATGATAAATGCATATCCAGCATTCAAACGATATCAGCAAGGATAGTAGTAGTAGAAATATTAGGAGAAAATCATGTATAGTTGTAGTCGTTATTCAGCACTTGAAGTTTCATTGTAAATTGTAAGCTGTAAACTGTTTTGTTGAATGAACAATGAAATTTCAGTACTTCTTGCATCTCTATAATGATTTAGCATTTTCCTGCACAATGATTAGAGAAAACACAGAACAACTAGCAGTGGATAGACCAACTCTATCAGTGGTTAGAAGCAACACTTATCCGTGGTTAGAAACACCATTATCAGTGGATATAAAAGAGATAGCAATACATAAGATTACATAATAACAGTCCAATTACTTTTACAAACTTGTACAAAACAATTTGAGTATATTAGAGAAGTAGCATTCCAATACTAACAACAAGATACTGAAACCTCCCCACATCAAAAGCTTTTGTGAGAAGATCAGCAACATTGAAATCAGTATGGATTTTTACCATTTGAATCAATCTTTTCTCATTACAATCTCTAATAAAATGATGTCTTATCTCAATATGTTTAGTTCTAGAATGTAAAACAGGATTTTTGATAATGCAAATTGTACTGTTATTATCAATGTAAATCTTAGTATGCATAAAATTATACCCAAAATCCAGCAATTGATTCTGAATCCATAGAACTTGACCACAGCAACTAGCAGCAGCCACATATTCAGCCTCAGTTGTAGAATTTGCCACAATAGTTTGCTTTTTACACTGCCAAGAAATTAATCTGCTTCCCAAGAACTGACATCCTCCAGTGGTAGACTTCCTATCCAGACTAGCTCCAGCATAGTCACTGTCAGTGTAGGCCACCAAATCAAAAGGAGAATCCTTAGAGTACCAAAGGCCCAATTTAGGATGACCTTTCAAATATCTAAAGATCCTCTTAACAGCATTCATGTGTGATGTATTGGGTGTTACTTGAAATCTTGCACACACACATACTGAGAACATAATATCTGGCCTAGATGCAGTCAAATACATCAAAGATCCAATCATGGATCTATACAACTTCAGATCAACTTTGGGACTCCCATCATCAGGTAGTATAGGTTTCTGAGTCTCCATAGGTGTACTAGCACTTTTGACATCTTGAAACCCAAATTTCTTCAACACATCTGCTACATATTTGTCTTGACTAATGAAAATACCATCAGTCCTTTGTTGAACCTGTAGCCCCAAAAAGAAAGTGAGTTCTCCCATAGAACTCATCTGAAACTTATCATGCATAAGTTTCTCAAAATCTCTGCATAGCTCCTTGTTTGTAGACCCAAAGATGATGTCATCAACATAAACCTGAACAAGTAAAATATCATCTTTGTGCTTTCTAATGAACAAAGTTTTGTCAATCAGTCCTCTCTTAAACCCATTGTCCATCAAATAAGTAGATAGGCATTCATACCATGCCCTAGGAGCCTGATGCAGTCCATACATAGCCTTCCTCACACTGTAAACCTTGTCAGGATGATCAGGATCTTCAAAACCAGGAGGTTGACAAACATATACCTCCTCATCAATAGTGCCATACAAAAATGCACTTTTAACATCCATCTAATACACAACAAAATTCTTGAATGAAGCATAAGCCAAAAACAATCTAATAGCTTCAATCCTTGCAACTGGTGCAAATACTTCATCATAGTCCAAACCTTCAGTTTGTGTGTATCCTTGAGCAACCAATCTTGACTTGTTCCTCACTACAATTCCTCTTTCATCCCTTTTGTTTCTGAATACCCATTTAGTACCAATAGCCCTCTTCCCATTTGGAAGATCAACCAATGTCCAAACTTCTTGAAGTTTGAACTGAAGAAGCTCCTCTTGCATTGATTCAACCCATCCTTCTTCTGTTATAGCTTCTTCTATTCTCTTGGGCTCCTTTTGAGATAGAAAACAAGCAAACAAGCAATTTTGCAGATCTTTATGACTGTTTCTTTTGTGAAGAGATCTTGCAAAGAACCCATGTTCAGGAAAGGGTTCTGAATTCTTAACTCTGCTTCTTGTTTGAACTGGAGTATTCAAATTTCCAAGAATCTGTTCCTTGGGATGAATTTTGTGAATTCTGGTAGAGGTAATTGGACTTTCATTTATAACAGTGTCCAAATTAGTCAAATTAGCATTGAAGAATTCATCCAAGTCTTCATCATCAGTAGGAGTATCCATCTCAATCAAGTCAGGCATATTAGGATCATGTGGATACTCCTCATCAGCATATAGTGGCTTTGGATAAGGTCCAAAGAAAGTACTATCATCAGTACTTGTAGCTGGAATTTCACTAGAACTGTCAGTGGAAGAAGATGGCTTGTCAGCATTTACAGATGGCCTATCAGCACGTACAGTAGGCTTAGCAGTGCTTGCAGACTGATTTTTCTTCTTTTCAATTTCTTCTACCGACACTGAGTTATCTTGAACCAACTCATCTTTATCTTGATGATGATCAACTTTGCCTCCAGTATTATGTATATCATCATCAGAGGGACCTTGCTTTTGAATGATGGGAGGAACAGGACCAGCTTTCCACTTTTCAACCAAATAGAATTCTGTTGGAGAATCAGCTTTCTTAGAAGATTTATCTACTTCAGAATCCTTTTGTATACCTGCATCTGCATTAGTGGAAGTTCCTGCAATGATAGGCTCATAATTCATAGATTTGGTTAGCATATCAATGTTAAACAACCAGTCTGGTCCTTTGGTCTCAACACTAGGAGTCTTTTCACTAAATTGAACATGTAGGTTCTCTTCAACAATTCTAGTCCTCCTATTGTATACTCTAAAGGCTTTACTATTAGTTGAATAGCCTAAAAAGTATCCATCATCAGCTTTCTCTGAAAACTTGCCTAGGTAGTCTATGGTATTCAAAATGGTAACAGGACACCCAAAAGGTTTTAGGAATGCAATCATTGGCTTCCTACCATGTAACAGTTCATAGGGGGTCTTGTTATGAGGCTTCACTACCTTACTTCTGTTTTGCACATAACATGCAATTCCTACAGCTTCAGCCCAAAAGGTAGTTGGTAACTTAGACTCTGACAACATAGTCCTAGCAGCCTCAATTAGTGTTCTATTTTTCCTCTCAGCTACACCATTCTGTTGTGGTGTTCTAGCAACACTAAACTGTCTTTCAATACCTTTAGCTACACAGAACTGATTCATCACATTATTCTTAAACTCAGTTCCATTATCACATCTGATTATTTTTACCTTATGACTTACTAGATTTTCTATCTTAGTAATGAAACTCTTAAGAATCTCACTAGTCTCATTCTTAGTAGCCAAAAAGTATACCCAAGAAAATCTACTATAATCATCAGTGATAACTAGGCAATACTGCTTATGGTTCAAGCTTCTAACAAAAGTTGGTCCAAATAAGTCCATATGAAGCATAAACAGTGGTTGTGTTATGGTGTTTACAGTTTTGGTCTTACAAGAGGCTCTATGTTCTTTTCCTTTTTGACAGGCCACACACAGTTCCTTACACTCAAAAACCTTTGAAGGTAACCCTCTCACTAAGTTTCCTTTTACCAGTTTGTTGATTGTTTTGAAATTTAGATGACCTAGCCTTCTATGCCACAATATTGACTCATCAACAGATGCTTTAGCAAACAAACATAAGGACCTATTAGGAAGAACATTTTTAAGATCAAAACAGTATATATTTTCCTTCCTAGGTACCCTAAGTTGTATAAACTTCTCATCAGGCATCTTAAACTCAGGAGATAACACCACACACTCAGTTTCCCCAAAAAGTACCCAGTTTTTCTTATCACACATTTGAGAAACACTGAATAAATTGTACTTTAGTCCCTGTACCAAATAGACCTTTTCAAAGTCTAGCTTCCCTGTTCTTATTGTGCCTCTGCCAAGTATCTTTCCTCCTTTTGGATCATTGCCAAATGCCACATATCCTCCATCATAAGCTTCAAAATCTTCCAAATTGCTTCCATCCCAAGTCATGTGCCCAGAGCAACCACTATCAAAAACTCCTTTATCTTTTAGCTCAGTTTGAAGATTGCCCTGCACATAAGATTACAAACATTAGTTCCTCTTTTGGACCCAAGTCAGTACTGACTTGGGTCTGCCCTGTGCATCAAAATATTCAAATTTTGTTAGGTCCATTGATGCACAGTTGACATATGGTAAAACCTTTGTCTTAGGCTTCCATTGCCAACTTGCTGAGGCCTTAACAGCATAAAAATGATTTCCAACCACTGTATCAGTTATCACCTTTGGAATTTTTAAAACTTCTTTTGATTCAGTGGTGATTTTTGGCTTATCAGTGGTTTGACTCTGCTTAGCCGTGTTTACATTTAGCTTATCAGTGGTTGAAACCCATTTTTGTGAAGCAGTGACAATAGATTTTGTATTCCCATTCCTCATCAGCACTGCTTGTGGAATCATGTTACTGTTAGGATGAGGGTTTGTTTTTCTTGAAAAGTTTTTATGATTTACCCTCCTCCAATGATTCCAAACTTGTGGTCTGTTTTTATTACAATTTCTCTGTAAATGTTCAAAACTACCACACACAAAACAAGCCTTATTAACACATTGAAACTCATCACCTAATCTGTTAGAAATTAGGCCATTGAAGCTTCTTTGATTTCCCCTAGGTTTAAATTGTTTCATCTGTTCCCTAGGAATTTCCCTGTACGCTACAACATTCTTGGTAACTTTAGCTCCAAATCTAGGTACAGGATTGACTTGTTTAGAATCAACTTTCTTAACAGACTCTATCTTTTCAGACTTCGTTGATTCAGTACTAACATCCTCAGAATCTGATTCCCAATCTTCAATTATGGGAGCACCAGATAACTTAGCAGAACATATCTTAGGTAATTCAGTCTTATTTACTTCTTCAACAGGTTTATTAAAACTGAACTCACTACTAAATGACAGTTCTTTAACTGGTGGTGCATGTTTCATTAAAGGGGGTGGTGGCATATCATTGTATCCTATACCAGTACCATCTCTAAGCAGTTTTTGACCAATTGGTTTCTGTACAAGATCAGAAGCATATTGTAATTTAGCAACCCTAACAATATGTTTTTCTTTTTCCTCTAGGGCCTGAACTTTTACACTTTCTGCTTCTGCTAGTCTATCTTTAAGCATTTTAATCTCTCTGTTTTTAAGGTCAATTTCACCTCCTAGTATATTGATCTTTTCTACATACTCAAACTCACATTTAATACAGAATTTTAGCCTCTCTTCCACACCCTCTAAACCAACTCTATATCCTAAGTTATCTAGAGTCAATCTCTCTACTTCTTTTCTCATACTCTCAGTGATAGCCTTTTGAGATTCTAAGCTATCAGCACATGATTTAAAAGAACAAGTAGATGATTTAGAATCATTGGATACCTCAGAATCTGAACCAGAAGATGAAGCATAGGCCATTAGAGCAAAGTTATGCTCTTTTGAAGCTTCACTAGCAAGAAAAGCTGCATTTGGACCTTCTTCAATCTGATCACTCCAATCATAATCACCAAGTCCATCCTGAGCCACCAAAGCTGAAGAACTAGTAGGTTCTTCTGTTGTCTTCTTAATACCTTCAAGTCTTTTAGGAGCTCGACATTCCCTAGCAAAATGACCTTTCTTCTTGCAGTTAAAACACTCCATCTTGCTTTTGTCGAATCCTGCTCTCCTTTGACCATCATACTTAACCTGTCTTCCAGTCCTCCTCAGGAACTTCCTTGCCTGAAGAATCAACATTGCCATTTGCCATTGAAGATTAATCTCTTCAAGATCATCAGGATCAATTTCATCCAGATCTTGATTCAACACAGTAACACTCGTAGTTAAATCAGCCAGAAAAGCACAGATTGCACCATCACTGACATTATCACTAACAGTGGTGTTGTTTGCAATAGCCGTGGTTATACCATAGGCAGCAGTGGATGCATCTTGTGGGCTTTTGTGATTAGTGGAGACAAAAGCAATGTTTTGATTAGAAGAAGATGAGTTAGCAAAGGTATTCTCGGACTCATAGACCTTCAAGTTATTGAAGAGATTGTCTAGAGTCATTGTAGCAAAGTCCGTCTTGTTTCTCCACACAATGGTATGAATAGCCCAATCAGATGATAAGCTCCTTATAAATTTCAAATTAATGTCTTCTTGAAGAAACTTGTAACCCACTGCCTTCAGTTGACTGATGAGTTTTTGAAGCCTATTATATGTACCATCAATCTTTTCTCCACTTTGAGCAGTGAAGGTTTCAAACTGATGCTTAAGCATGTTCATTCTTGACTTCTTGGTAGCTTCATTACCAGCAAACCTTAACTCAAGAGCATCCAATAGTTCTTTAGCCGACTCATACTGATCAAAATCTAACGCATACTCATTAGGTATTCCCATTGAGAGAATACTGTGAGCTTTTATCTCCATCTTCCTTTTAGCTTTGTCAGGTTCACTAACAATAGTGATTTCCTTACCATCTTCACCCTTCAAAGGAAGAGAGTCTCCCTTTTCAACAACATCCCATAGAGCATAATCAATCATGCGAATGTATTGCCTCATTCGCATCCTCCAGATTTGATATTCACCATGTTTGAGCATGGGAACCTTAGAAGCAGTCACCATATGAGTTTCTTCAGACATCTTAACTTCCTTGAGTACCAATTAACAGACTTCTTCTTGAAAACAGTTTCTAGATCACAAGCTCTGATACCACTTGTTGATCCCGGTTGAGCTAACGATCTAAAATAGAAACTGACTTGTAACTAACAGCTTATCAAGTATTACGCGGAATTTAACACTTGATCTTAAGAAGAAGAACAATTAACAATCAACACCTCAATATTATTTATTAATACGAATACTCTTACAGTATTAGGGTTTTGCAACCTTGAAGTGAAAACGACTTTAGATATAAAACATACGTCTATCTAACCTAGCCTAGGACCTCCTTTTATAGGTTAAGGAGTCCTATACAATATACAATACGCAACCTACAAGATAAATATCTTTTCCATATTTATCTAATACAATATACTAACCGACTCTATAAAACTAGCAGTGCTTACAATACTATCAGAGGTTACTCAATACTACTAGCCGCGGTTATCTTCATCAGTGGTTACTCTTCTTCTGTCTGTGGTTATCTTCAAGCTTGTCCGCGGTTCCATCACTTAAAGTAATTCATCATACAAGGAACCTAAAACCCAACATAAACCAAACGGACTCTTTCTATTATTAAAACCCAAGTCCAAATCCAATCCAACCCTTGGCCCAAATACCAAACCCGGCCCAATGTTTAAAAGAAAGAATACCGCGTACACTGTTACCCCTTCTCCCTCACCCCTGTAAACCAAAACCAGTGGTTTTCTCCACCACCTCATCACCCCAGCTCATCTCCATCCCACTCCTCCATGTCCCCTCCACCTCCACAACATCCCAAAGTGCATTAATTGCACTGAAACTGCCCCAAGCAACCTTTTAGACTTTTGGCGCCAAAAGTTTATTAAACGGCTAAGATCATTTCTGCTCAATTAAAGGCTGTAAATTAAAGTGGGATTTGACTAACAAGTTGGGGAGGACTCAGAAGGTTATAAAAGGCTGAGGATGAAAGACAGATGGGTACCTTTGGATTAGCCATTGGTCGTTAGTGTAACTTTTAAAAGCTTTCTTTAAATTAAAATGTCTTTTAATGTTTTTATGCTGTAATTCTCTTTAAATTAGTGTAATGAACCTTTAAATTTAGTTCAATTTCAGTTTAATGTCAGTTTCTGAATTTGCTTAATTTCCTTTAATTTTCAAGTCTTTTCAATTTCATGTTATGTAGTTGTTTTTATGGACTCTATAAGCCATATAAGCTCCTGACAAAGCTCATTTAGCTTTTAGAGACATTAAAACATGTTTAGACTTTATAATTCAGAAAATACTTAAAAATCAAGAAAAATCATTGAAAAATCAAAAATAGTGGGATAATGAAGAAGATGATGAAGCATGGTTGAATTTGGAGTGCTATGGGTATTAGGAGCTTATTGGTAAGCTAATAGGTGTAACCTTGTCCATTTGTTCTATGTCTCAACCCGTTTCTCATTTGTAAGCAATTTTCCTTAATTTTTGCAATTTACTGTTCATGTCTTTATTTGTTTTGATTTATATGTTTTCTTGTTTATCTGTTGCTATTGAATGTTTTTAAAAGTTTAAAATTGTATGTTTATGTATTAGTTTGTGTTGTTCATTCATGATTCATTTTCAACTGTGAAAATGAAACATGAATGATCCATGTTTATAATTGTTTAAATTGTTGTTTATCTGTCCATTTTGTCTTGTTATATGTTATTATAGAGAATGGAATCAGGTTCAAATGCTTATTCAATGAAAACTTTAAAAATCATGTGACAAGTGAAATTTAAGGGACTGTTTGAATTTGCTTTGATTCAGGGTACTGAGGATGTTAATGATGTTTAATCCTGTTCTTGTATAACCACTATGCTATTGGAGGGTTTGACACCCCTTTAGGTTGATTGGTTATGTCTTTTGCAGTTTTACTCGATTGCAAATTATTCTCAAAATTCACTGTATGAATGTTGTACAATATTGGTTAGAGGTCATGTATGAAGTTGTTCTTGTTTTATTGTGCTTCACTCTTGGTCCTATAACTCAGTTAAATACTCATTATCATGCTTTGTTTAGTATTAAGTCAAAATTACTTTTTAACTGTCTTAATTTTGTGTCTGTTGCAATTCATATGTCCAAATTCCATATATGTGTTTAAATGTTGTTTAGCTGTATTAATTTCATGTTTTTGTTGCTTTATATAACATAATAAATCCATAGATTAGATTATAAATTCAGATTAGTCAACATATAAGTTTTTGTCATAAAGTCAAATTTCAGATTTTCTGTTTTTGAATTTAATAGATAATTTTGTGTAGGCTTAATCACTTAATTTCTGTCTTAGACCTTTTTAGGTTTTATAATATAGCTGCTTAACTTAATTATAAAAATAATAGTTTACATTAACTCAGCTTGTTAAGTGCTTATCTCCTAGCTTATTTTATATCCTTTTCTGTAAGCATGCCCTGCACCACAGCTTTAGGTGTCAAGTTAATGAGCTTGCATAAGCTTCATTACTTGACCCTAGCTGGTGTATTTAGCTTCTTTGTATAGCCTTTGTGGCCTTTTTATTATGTGTATGATTATTTTTCAGTTGTTAGCTTAATTGCATAGCTTAATCACTCCTTCCTTTTTGTCCCATCTCACTCCTTCCACTGAAGCAAACAGTGGAAGTGAAGTTGTTTCAATAGCTAATGAAAAGTTCCCCACCAAGCTTGAGCTTGTGATTTATGGCTTCTTGTGAGGCTATTCAGTCATACTCAATGTCCTAGTGTTGGTTGAGCTCTCATGAGCTTAATTGATAAGTCTTTAAGAGCTTGTTGTTTGCTCACTCACAACAGTTCAATCTTTGAACTTAAACCATTACCTACAGCTCTTCATAAGCCAATAAAAGGCTCATTAGTGATCTAGAGTTTGTGATATTAGTTTCTTTTGGAAGCTAATCCACTAGACTATAGATCCCAGTACTTAAATTCCATTTTGTAGCTTATTCTCTAAGGCTGCATTGAGCTTTTTGTTTGTCCCAATTCTTAGTGTTCACTGAGAAATCAGTGAAATATTAGCAACTTCATAAGCTTTTCATAAGCTCATCTGTGATCCCCACAGGTTGAGCTGTGGCTTTTTGGAAAGCCAACCAGCCCATCTTGCTATCTCAAGTTTCATTTTGGCCTATCAAGCTCATATACTCAGCTTAATTTGCCAATTCTAAAAGCTGCAAGGGGTGTTTGGTACTTCTGTGCACTGGAAGAGCTTATGAGCTTATTTCAAGCTTATGGGTGATTGCCAGTGCACTAGCTTGTTCATACTTGTTAATATAAATTATATACATATTATGTTTCTTTCACTTATCAGTGTGGAGCTTGTTACAGGTTTGTTGAAGCCTCCATTCCATCCAAGTCAAACCTTTGGCTTAACTGTCTTAACCACAAGTTCATACTTTGCTCATTAGAGCTATTCCAGTGCACACACATGTTTATACTTGGCCATTTGGCTTGTGTGCATGTTCCTGGTCCTTTGTTTTTCCTTTGTACAGCTTTTATAAGCTTGTTTCAAGCTTGTAGCCAAACAGTTAGCTCAAAAGCTCACTGAATAAGCTACAAGCCTTGAAACTGCTTATGCCTTTGTATGTATAGTTCTATTTTCATTAAATATGTTTAATATATCTGTATAATTAATCCATAAAAAGAAAAAAACCAAAAAGAATCACTTTTCAAGCTTAAGTAATAGCTTCCATTTGGAGCTTTTGCTCATTAGCTTATTTTTGCACATAAGCTACCATTTTTATACTTTTCTTAGATTCCTAGATTTATTTTAGAATTTTGTAAAAAGTTTCAGATTTTTATTTTACTGTTTACTATTTATAATAAATCAATATTAGTTTTTAATACTTTTTAATAGTTAATAATTAGTAATAACTAAATAAATAGCATAAAAAATATATTTTCAGTTTTAAAATTAGTTTTATTATATTTTAGATTTTTCCAAGTTAAAATTTTATTTTCTAGGTTAATTTTGTATTTTCTTGTATTTAAGTGTATTTTAAATAAGTAAATAATTAATAATAAATAGAATAATTGTGTAAAAATACATTTTCAGTTTCAAAAATTATTTTATAAGATTTTAGATTTTTCAAATTCTTTATTTTATTTATTTAAGTTAATTTTAGATTTTCTTATTATTTAATTCATTATTAAATATATTTAATTCATTATTAAATACATTTAATTCATTTTTAATTAATAATAATTAATTTAATAGTGTAAAAATTTATTTTAATTTTCTAATAATTTTCTTATCTTTTTAGGATTCTAAAAATATAATTTTTACATTTGTGGGAGTTGTATTGGACTGAATTCACGTTTTTATTTTGTACGTTTACATAAAATTCAGTAAACGTAAATTTTTAGATTTTAATCGTTAAACAATTGTAAAAATAGAATTAAAATGACTTCAATATTTTGATATGTTTTAATTTCTTAGTATAATTATTTATTTTCCTTTTCCTGTTTTATTTTGTTTGTGTAATTATTACATATGTAAATATGTATTTGTTGTTTCAAATTTTTAGTTTTCTTTACTTTCATATACTTGTATATTATAGTTAAATATTTTAATTATATTTAATTTGCATTTAAGTCACTAAGACATGCAAATCCCTACTATAGTTATAATCGTTTTATTTTTATACGTTTACGTTTTAGTTAAACGTACGTTTGTAAATACTTTAATATTTTTAGGTTTCTGATTATACGTTTTTATTGACGTAGCTGTGACAGAGCTATTACTATTCACATTCCTAGTGTTAGTCAATCAGATTCCTATTTTCCTATACTAATATTATTTTCAACAATTCACAAGTCATTGTATTCAGAATATCACACCTCACCAGGACATAAACGATCCAAGGTTATTTTAATCCTTGGTAAACATATATTTTTTCTCCCGGGCTGTCGCCCTTTTATCATCTGTTACGGTTGACCGTTCACAAACGGTTGATAAGTGTGACGGAGAAATAAAAGAAGGTAGTTCGGGAGGAATCAAATTTTGGCGCCGCTGCCGGGGAACGAACCCGGGTCACCCGCGTGACAGGCGGGAGTACTTACCACTATACTACAACGACTCTTTACCAAGTCCCAATAGCCCTCTTCCCATTGAAAAACTCTTTACCAAGTCCCAATAGCCCTCTTCCCATTTGGAAGATCAACCAATGTCCAAACCTCTTGAAGTTTGAACTGAAGAAGCTCCTCTTGCATTGATTCTACCCATCCTTCTTCTGTTAAAGCTTCTTCTACTCTCTTGGGCTCCTTTTGAGACAGAAAACAAGCAAACAAGCAATTTTGCAGATCTTTATGACTGTTTCTTTTGTGAAGAGATCTTGCAAAGAACCCATGTTCAGGAAAGGGTTATGTGTTCTTTACCCTGCTTCTTGTTTGAACTGGAGTATTCAAATGTCCAAGAATCTGTTCCTTTGGATGAATCTTGTGAATTATGGTAGTAGTAATTGGACTTTCATTAATTACAGTTTCCAAATTAGTCAAATTAGCATTGAAGAATTCATCCATGTCTTCATCATCAGTAGGAGTATCAATCTCTATTAATTCAGGCATATTAGGATCATGTGGATACTCCTCATCACCAAATAGTGGCTTTGGATTAGGTCGAAAGAAAGTACTATCTCCAGTACTTGTAGCCAGAATTTCACTTGAACTATCAGTGGTAGAAGATGGCTTGTCAGCGTTTACAGATGACCTATCAGCACTTTCAGAAGACTTAGCAGTGCTTGCAGACTGCTTTTTCTTCTTTTCAATTTCTTCTACCGACACTGAGTTATCTTGCAACAACTCATCCTTATCTTGATGATGATCAACATTGCCTCCAGTATTCAGTACATCATCACCAGAGGGACCTTGCTTGGGAATGATGGAAGGAACAGAACCAGCTTTCCACTTTTCAACCAAATAGAACTCCTTAGGAGAATCAGCTTCCTTTGAAGATGTATCTACTTCAGAATCCTTTTGTATACCTGCATCAGCATTAGTGGAAGTTCCTGCAATGATAGGCTCATAATTCATAGATTTGGTTAGCATATCAATGTTAAACAGCCAGTCTGGTCCTTTGGTCTCAACACTAGGAGTCTTTTCACTGAATTGAACATGTAAGTTCTCTTCAACTATTCTAGTCCTCCTATTGTATACTCTAAAGGCTTTGCTATTAGAGGAATAGCCTAAAAAGTATCCATCATCTGCTTTTTCTTGAAACTTGCCTAGGTAGTCTATGGTATTCAAAATGGTAACAGGACACCCAAAAGGTTTTAGGAATGCAATCATTGGCTTCCTATCATGTAACAGCTCATAGGGGGTCTTGTTATGAGGCTTCACTACCTTACTTCTGTTTTGCACATAACATGCAATTCCTACAGCTTCAGCCCAAAAGGTAGTTGGTAACTTAGACTCTGACAACATTGTCCTAGCAGCCTCAATTAGTGTTCTATTTTTCCTTTCAGCTACACCATTCTGTTGTGGTGTTCTAGCAACACTAAACTGTCTTTCAATACCTTTAGCTACACAGAACTGATTCATCACATCATTCTTAAACTCAGTTCCATTATCACATCTGATTACTTTGACCTTATGATTTACTAGATTTTCTATCTTAGTAATGAAACTCTTAAGAATCTCACTAGTCTCACTCTTAGTAGCCAAAAAGTATACCCAAGAAAATCTACTATAATCATCAGTGATAACTAGGCAATACTGCTTATGGTTCAAGCTTCTAACAAAAGTTGGTCCAAATAAGTCCATATGAAGCATAAACAGTGGTTGTGTTATGGTGTTTACAGTTTTGGTCTTACAAGAAGCTCTATGTTGTTTTCCTTTTTGACAGGCCACACACAGTTCCTTACACTCAAAAACCTTTGAAGGTAACCCTCTCACTAAGTTTCCTTTTACCATTTTATTGATTGTTTTGTAATTGAGATGACCTAGCCTTCTATGCCACAGTTTTGACTCATCAACAGATGCTTTAGCAAACAAACATAAGGACCTATTAGGAAGAACATTTTTCAGATCAAAACAATATATATTTTCCTTCCTAGGTACCCTAAGTTGTATAAACTTCTCATCAGGCATCTTAAACTCAGGAGATAACACCACACACTCAGTTTCCCCAAAAAGTACCCAGTTTTTCTTATCAGACATTTGAGAAACACTGAATAAATTGTACTTAAGTCCCTGTACCAAATAGACTTTTTCAAAGTCTAGATTCCCTGTTCTGATTGTGCCTCTGCCAAGTATCTTTCCTCCCTTTGGATCATTGCCAAATGCCACATATCCTCCATCATAAGCTTCAAAATCTTCCAAATTGCTTCCATCCCAAGTCATGTGCCCAGAGCAACCACTATCAAAAACTCCTTTATCCTTTAGCTCAGTTTGAAGATTGCCCTGCACATAAAATTACACAAGTTAGTTCCTCTTGTGGACCCAAGCCAGTACTGAATTGGGTCTGCCATGTGCATCAAAATATTCAAATTTCTTTAGGTCCATTGATGCATAGTTGACATGTGGTAAAACCTTGGTCTTAGGCTTCCATTGCCAACTTGCTGAGGCCTTAACAGCATAAAAATGATTTCCAACCACTGTATCAGTTATCACCTTTGGAATTTTTAAAACTTCTTTTGAATCAGTGGTGATATTTTGCTTAACAGTGGTTTGACACTGCTTAGCCGTGTTTACATTTTGCTTAGCAGTGGTTGGAACCCATTTAGGTGAAGCAGTGACAATAGATTTTGTATTTCCATTCCTCATCAGCACTGCTCTTGGAATCATGTTACTGTTAGGATGAGGGTTTGTTTTTCTTGAAAAGTTTTGATGATTTACCCTCCTCCAATGATTCCAAACTTGTGGTCTGTTTTTATGACAATTTCTCTGTAAGTGTTCAAAACTACCACACACAAAACAAGCCTTTTTAACACATTGAAAATCATCACCTAATCTGTTAGAAATTAGACCATTTAAGCTTCTTTGATTACCCCTAGGTTTATATTGTTTCATCTGTTCCCTAGGAATTTCCCTGTACTCTACAAATTTCTTGGTAACTTTAGCTCAAAATCTAGGTACAAGGTTGACTTGCTTAGAATCAACTTTCTTAACTGTCTCTATCTTTTCAGATTTAGTTGATTCATTTCTATCATCCTCAGAATCTGATTCCCAATCTTCAATTATGGGAGCATCAGATAACTTATCAGAACTTATCTTAGGTGGTTCAGTCTTATTTATCTCTTCAACAGGTTTTTTAAAACTGAATTCACTACTAAATGACAGTTCTTTAGCAGGTTTTGCATGTTTCATCAAAGGGGGTGGTGGCATATCATTGTAACCTAAACCAGTACCATCTTTGAACAGTTTTTGACCTATTGGTTTCCTTACTAGATCAGAAGCATATTGTGTTTTAGCAACCCTAACAATATGTTTTTCTTTTTCATCTAGGGCCTGAATTTTCACACTTTCTGCCTCTGCTAGTTTATCTTTAAGCATTTTAATCTCTTTGTTCTTAAGATCAATTTCTCCACCTAGTATATTGATCTTTTCTACATACTCAAACTCACATTTAATACAGAATTTTAACTTCTCTTCCACACCCTCTAAACCAACTCTACATCCTACGTTATCTAGAGTCAATCTCTCTACTTCTTTTCTCATACTCTCAGTGATAGCCTTTTGAGACTCTAAGTTATCAGAACATGATTTAAAAGAACAAGTAGATGTTTTAGAATCATTAGATACCTCAGAATCTGAACCAGAAGATGAAGCATAGGCCATTAGAGCAAAGTTATGCTCTTTTGAAGCTTCACTAGCAAGAAACGCTGCATTTGGACCTTCTTCAATCTGATCACTCCAATCATAATCACCAACTCCATCATGAGCAACCAAAGTTGAAGAAGTAGCAGGCTCATCTGTTGTCTTCTTTATGCCTTCAATTCTTTTAGGAGCTCGACATTCCCTAGCAAAGTGACCTTTCTTCTTGCAGTTAAAGCACTCCATCTTGCTTTTGTCGAATCCAGCTCTCCTTTGACCATCATACTTAACCTGTCTTCCAGTCCTCCTCAGAAACTTCCTTGCTTGGAGAGTCAACATTGCCATTTGCCATTGAAGATTAATCTCTTCAAGATCATCAGGATAAATTTCATCCAGATCTTGATTCAGCACAGTAACACTGGTAGTTAAATCAGCCAGAAAAGCACAGATTGCACCATCACTGACATTATCACTAACAGTGGTATTGTTTGCAATAGCCGTGGTTATACCATATGCAGCAGTGGATACATCTTGTGGGCTTTTGTGATTAGTGGATACAAAAGCAATGTTTTGATTAGAATAAGACGAGTTAGAAAAGTTATTCTCAGACTCATAAACCTTCAAGTTATTGAAGAGATTGTCTAGAGTCATTGTAGCAAAGTCCGTCTTATTTCTCCACACAATTGTATGAATAGCCTAATCAGATGATAAGCTCCTAATGAACTTCAAATTAATATCTTCTTGAAGGAACTTGTAACCCACTGCCTTCAGTTGACTGATAAGTTTTTGAAGCCTATTGTATGTACCATCAATCTTTTCTCCACTAAGAGCAGTGAAGGTTTCAAACTGATGTTTGAGCATATTCATCCTTGACTTCTTAGTAGCTTCATTACCAGCAAACCTTAATTCAAGAGCATCCAATAACTCTTTAGCAGATTCATATTGATCAAAGTCTAAAGCAAACTCATTAGGTATTCCCATAGATAGAATACTGTGAGCTTTGATCTCCATTTTCCTTTTAGCTTTATCAGGTTCACTAACAATAGCAATATCCAGTCCATCCTCACCCTTCTTAGGAAGAGAGTCTCCTTTTTCAATGACATCCCAGAGAGCATAATCAATCATACGAATGTATTGCCTCATTCGCATCCTCCAGATTTGATACTCACCATGTTTGAGCATGGGCACTTTTGAAGCAGTCACCATGTGAGTTTCTTCAGACATCTTAACTTACTTGAGTAAAGATTAACAGACTTCTTCTTGGTTACAGTTTCTAGATCACAAGCTCTGATACCACTTGTTGATCCCGGTTGAGCAAACGATCTAATATAGAAACTGACTTGTAACAAAAGCTTATCAAGTATTACGCGGAATTTAATACTTAATCTTAAGAAGAAGAAAAATTAACATTCAACACCTCAATATTATTTATTAATACGAATACTCTTACAGTATTAGGGTTTTGCAACCTTGAAGTGTATCGACCTTAGATATAAAACATACGTATATCTAACCTAACCCAGGACCTCCTTTTATAGGCTAAGGAGTCCTATACAATATACAATACGTAACCTACAAGATAAATATCTTTTCCATATTTATCTAATACAATAAACTAACCGACTATACAAGACTAGCAGTGCTTACTATATACTATCAGCGGTTACATAAAACTACTAGCCGCGGTTGTCTTCATCCGTGGTTACACTCTTCAGTCCGTGGTTACATCAAGCTTGTCCGTGGTTCCAGTACTTAGAGTAATTCGTTATCCAAGGAACCTAAAACCCAACAGTTATAAGCACTATGATTGGAGCTCATCAAAGATTAAGCATCTAGGAGGCCACCTCGATCACATTTGAAGAATGGAGTTGGCAATTATTGCGCCAACAGTTGAAGAACAGGTAATGTGCCCATCATGACGTCCGTTAATGGCACATTTACTTGTTATATCATGATCCGGTTTCTTCACCTTAAAGCTTGAACTTTGGATGAACGGTAGGCGGTGACAACTTGGTTATATGCTAAGACTATTTGTTTCGTTACTTTTACACCAAATATTTCCCATGTCTTATCCTACCCTTTTAGTCATGAAGCGTGTCTAGGTGATGAAGCGAGTAATCTTTGGTGTCTTGTCCATAGATTTGGTCATGTATCATTGATTTTGTCCACTTTGCCGTAACACGTTAGTAATGACATTTCACCCTTAACCCATGTTGTGTCCACCCATATTGCCTTCAAGAATTGTTTAGTCCTTAACTCTAGTGGTGGAGATTTGTGTAACTGCCAATCTTATGATAGAATACATGCTATGACTGTGCTTTGAGTGATCACCCCGAAATTGACACTTAGACTATATGGATTTACGCTTGTATTCTTTTATATTTCACTTTCAGGTAAATTATGAGCATTGTAGCTTAAGAGAAGTGGATTTGGAGATTTTCCTAATGGTTTATGATAGTATGCTACTCATGAAGAAGCTACGGCGTAACTTATTCTCTCACATTACGCCGTAGCCAGTACTTTATCTTGGATTGCCTACTCAACAGCAATTACGGCATAACTCCCAACTAAGGTTACGCCGTAGTCATCTAGGTCAAGAAATATTTCGCGCCTCCATCAACTACGCCGTAACTCCTCACATGCATTACGCCATAGTCCACCCAAAAGAGTTATGTATTGAAGATACGGCGTAACCTTTCCCAAGTGTTACGCCGTAACCTGCTTAACGAGAGTATTATTTGGAGAATTATTGAAGTTACAACGTAACTCTCAACTCAAGTTAAGCCGTAACTAGGATCATGCCTAAAAATACAAGCCCTAATGTATGCATTTCACATCATTCACTCACAACTCAAAGTCAGAGAACGTGAAGAGGGTTCCAAAGGCAAATCATTCAGAGCATACGGAGCTATTTCCAAGGGAGGAATCACTCTATATCGATAAGCAATAACGATCATTTCTATCTTTTACTTTTGATTCATGTCTTTCATTATGTTAAACATCAAATTCATTGTTTCTTTTAATATGATCGGCTAAGCACCTTTGGTGCTAGCCTAGTTATGATTCTTTGAATGCATTGTTTATGTTTTCATGCTTCTGTATAATTGTTTCTAGTGTATGCATGCATAGTTCGTTGGTAGTTACCCTAGCTTCGGTAGTTTTGAAATACGGTCGTATCTAGTTGCTTAGGAGAATTGACCAACTGACCCTAAGTAGTTAGGTAGAGTTGGGAAGGGTAAAGAATTGACCAACTGACGACCTTTCCTCACTTGTGCGAACTGACCAAATGATCACCGGTCGTCCGGATGAATTTAAGAAGTTAGGGATAAGTATCTAAGATGCTAGCGCCCATGCACTCATTATTTCGAATCTTGCATGTAGGGTACTTAATGACTTGGCTTAGGCGACTAAAAACCACTCGACTCCTAATCGGTAAACCTTTGATGTTGGGTAGGATCATTTGTTGATAGGTTAGGACGAATTAACCAAATGTTGTCCTAGCGACTTAAACCCCCCACTTGAATCAATTGGAAGTAATAAAACATAGACATTACACGATAGGATGAGTAACTAGGTTAGCACACTTTCCCTCTATTGATCACAACCTCTATTTAATTCACGCATTTATTTCTTGTTTATTAGTTAATTAATCATTTCAACCCTAAACCAGTTAAAACCAGTGACACATAGACTTAATTAGAATCCGCTCACATATCTCTTAGGACGACCTCGGTTTTATCGATTACTACACTACACACGACCGGGTACACTGCCCGTGAGTGCATAAGGTGGACCATAGGTAAACGAGACAATTATAAATATTAAAACCTGGTCAGAAATCCTACATCACCTACTTGGTGGAGGTAAAATTTCTTGGGCATCCAAGAAGAAAACTTGCATCACCAGTTCAACAATGGAATATGAATTTGTGGCCTTAGCAGCTGCTGATAAAGAAGCTGAATGGTTGAAAAACTTGCTTCTTGAGATTCCATTGTGGCCTAAACCTATATCACCTATTTTTATCCGTTGTGACAGTGCAGCTACATTGGCAAAGGCTTATAGCCAGATGTACAATGGGAAGTCTAGACACTTAGGTGTCAGACATAACATGATTCGTGAGGTTATCATGAATGGGGTGGTATCTATAGAGTTTGTTAGATCTCAACAAAATTTAGCTGATCACTTGACAAAGGGTTTGGCTAGAGACTTGGCTATAAAGTCTGCTAAAGGGAGTGTCTAAGTCCAACTTAGTCACTGAATGCTAAGACACCCAACTCCCTCCTCAGGAAACTTGGGAGCTGAGTTCAATGTGGAAAGCTGAACATTCAGTAGACTGGAGCACATGTTTTATTTTACATCTCAAGGTTGTGCTCAGAACCTGGTGAAAAAGAGGATGAAGTCTTTACTTCTTAATAGTTAATTTCTTTGAAAAAGTGCTTGGAAGGAGCATGAATAAAGAGGAAACACCTATGTGAATGTTGAAGTTCTGCCGCTTCAGGGAGCTTTGGACTTTTGGCTTTTACAACATTTATGAATTGGATACGGACACATGGCTTGTATAGTGTCAGGAACGTTTAAGTGTTTGAAAACTTGTGTGTATTTTATCTTCAGGTATTCAAATATGTTGAAGGGTTCAATTCTTAGAACACCCTGATTCTTGAATATTTGAACGTGTAATGTACTAAGATGGAAATTCAATCCTCAGGATATTTTCGTTTATGCACATATTTTGTTTAATATTTAATTTTCATGCAAAGGAAGTGAACTTAATTTGGATAGGATTGTTGGAAAATTTAGTGCACTTGTGGGATTAGTTCACACCTGGTAATAGGTCAGGAGGTACGGAGTGTACACCCATAAGGTCCATGAACACCCTAACTCTATAGTGATAAGGCTCAGCGTGTTACTACTTTTGGCAGAGTTAATACTGCTAGTACTAATGTTACTACTGTTAGACAGAGTTAATACTGCTAGTACTAACATTACTACTGTTGGCATAGTTAATACTGCTATTACTAATGTTACTACTGTTAGGAAGAGTTAATACTCGTAGTACTAACACTGTTGGTAGAGTTACTATTGCTAGTGCTGCTGGAATTAACTTGTAACGGCTTTGACCTATTCAAGTGGAAATTATAGCTGCTTAATGGCCACGTTTAATTGGTCGTGTAACCACTATTAGCTATGATGGGGATAATTATGAGACGATTAATCCTTATAATTTCATTTGACTAGCTATAAGTATTTTCATATAAATAGGAAATCAGATTATGCAAAGATACAAAGAAAACATAAACACTTGTATGCAAAAGGGTTATTGATTTGTGCCTAAATCATTAACATACACTTGGTCTTATCCCAAGTAGATATTCGTGATACTCAGGCATTAGGGTCGAATAGTTTACTTTGAAAAGTGATAACACGATTTCAAGTGATATTCGGTAACCATTCATTGGTAATTAGTTAGGCTATTGATTATTCTCACTCTGCTTTGGGCTCATAACCCCCAACAAAATAACATGTACAAACCAATACAGCTAAATAATAAAGCCAAACAATATATATTTACTTAACAGGCTATCTTTTTTCATACCTATACAAAAAAAATTCTAAAAAAAAATAGTTAAAGTATCATCGGGTCTAATCGGGTTGACTGGATAACCGGATACCCTATAAAACTATCGGGTTATCGGGTTCAAGTCAAACAAACCCGATAAGCTTTTTCAACTCGATTAAACCTGACCCTGTAAGTCTTATCAGGTTCGGGTCGGATTGACCCGACCCTATTGACACCCCTAATTTCAAGGAATGAATTTGACTTTATAAAAGAGTGAATTTTGGTTACTAATGAGTAACTAGCCAAAAAGCCCATTTGTTGGTAGTTATCCAAATACTAGCTTTGTAAGTGATAATCATGGTGAATGATCATATAAGCTTTGGATTAAGGGATGAAGCCAAAAAGTGTTGTTTGGTATGTGTGAGTGGGCCCCAACATTGAGGATGAATACCGAATTTAAGCTTTCTACAATTCCTTACTGATTTGGCTACTTTTACTACTACTTTTCATTTAATGTGGGCCATCAAATAATCTCATCCATTCATAGTGTTTTTATTTCATTTTCAAAATAGTAATATTTATAAATTTATAAATTATATTAATTTAAAATATAAATAATATATTATTTAATTATATTTTTCTCTCTCCTAATCCAAATCCAAATCCTAAACTCATCTACAAACCAAACGGACCCTTAGCACATTTACCCTAGTCCAGCGAGCCAGTTTGCCATCAGAAAATATGTCACCTCATCCATCAAATTATTTAACATGAAACTAGATTTCAAAAATAAACAGAAGACTAGCAAACCCAACCAGCATGCATTTGCATAAAACTGGATCCATATAAAAAAACACATGAAGCCTACAAAACAAACACCCAAAGCTATTAATCCTTGTTGTCCATATGAGTTGAGTTCAGGCAACTGATTTCTGTCATCACATAAATTGCATCCTTAGTCCACAGTCTGGGTGGGTGCTTTATAAAAACACATAAAGCCCAGAAAACGAACACGGAAAACTATTAAACCCGTCTATAGAAGCATTGTATCTAAAGTTCAAGGTATCTACAGATTTTTAGTTAGAAATCACAATGGGAATAAGTTTGATAACAAGGTGCGACGGGACACATATGAATTTCTAGACCAACAATTAAGATCAGTAGATCAGCCCCATTTCCTTAAACCAAACATATCCAAACTTTATCAAACCAAAACCTTAGAAGCACACCCAAACTCTAGTAAACCAATACCCGGAGACGAAATACCACCTAAGAGTATATTCTTAGACAAAGTTGTCTCAAAACACGCATCACACAATCTTCGTGCAACATCTATTTGATTAATAGTGAGGATAACTAACGATGACCACTGAGGTTTACCCTTGCTACATGTAATCCTAAATTGAACAATAACGGTAAAGATAGTCACAAACAACAATATATAATTATCAGCCTATCCAATAATCTCACATAATTTTAAAATAACCCAGATAGATGAAGAAAGCATTGTTAAACAAAACAGCACAAGGCATGCAGCTGGCCTAAGAGTCATTGGTTTTACTTGAACAGTACTCGGTTCACAAAAATGCACATTGGTTATTCCTGTAAGTTTCACTGCCAAGTGGCAACCTTCCAGTCGCAAAGCAGTATAACATTGCACATTTGCACAACATGTAAAATTGTTAACATTATCATAGATGCAATTATGAACACAATAAACAGGAGATGAGGGCTTATTGACAATATTTCAATTGTTTCAGCAACAAACATGAATCAAATGACTATCAGCATTCCAATCTAATACCATCAGACATGAGTACATGACCATGGCGATCACAATAATTGCACAATCTTGTTCTACACCCTCCATCTAAACCTAATTATAAAAGTAGGCAGTGTTCCAAAATTCTCCACTGTGTTGAGATACTTCAGCAACTCCATTTTGAAGCAGTCTTCCAAAAAAGATAGAGGAATACACAGAGGGATACGTGGCAATTAACTGAGACTAACCTAATAATCAGATCAATAAAAAAAGGCCTGATTTCCTAATTCACAACATCTATTGAACCGGCTTCAATAGCCACTTCGGCCCAAACTGAGCCAACCAGTATCATTTGTTCTCCAGAACTCAGCATCCTAAAAAAACAGTATCATATGTGGCCCTTATTTCTTAAACAATCATACATAGTTTACTATCGACGCAAATCCAGTGACCTTGCGATTATACTCCTAACTGAACACGAAAAACACTAGCGAGGTTTAAGACACTGAAACTTCTGGTTTTCTTCTTAAATCTAGAGCAACTGATATGTGAAAAGCAGGGAAAACTCGTCTTACATCTGTAAACTTATTACAGAAACCATAAATTACGTGTCATTCAGACCTGGAAAGAAAAATAAGAAACTATATCATCAAAGCGAACTGTGTAATCCTCATGCTTTCCATAATTAGGCGATTAAGCACCAAACTGTAAGTAGGATGCAATACTTCCCCTTGCTCTTCTCAGATCTAAGATAGTATGATTCACCTAAACTCTCAATGTTCAAGTAATTTCTGCACATTGCTTGATTAACATACGAGTAGCACTCTCATGTACTCCTAGTGAACTAACCTAAATCAGATCCAACTAACATAACCCCCTTTTAAAGTCAATCAATTCCGTAACTGTTCTTTTACAGAAACTTTTGAAAAACACAACGTTTAGAATTCATCTAAAATAATCAACTCTATACACAATCATAAGTCCACGTCAACTAACAGGTAATCTAGATATTTTCCTAAATCCTAATCAATCAGATCAACAAAATACGACATATAACACAGCACAAGTTAATTAAACAAAACCTGATAAGATCCGAACATCACATCAAATCCATTACATTCGCCTTAACAACACGATCACATAACACGGTTACAGCCTCAAATTCAAATACATCACATAAAACATAACACAAAACCTAATCAGATCGAAATAAAACCGACAAACTCGCAAACTCTCACCGATCACTCCTTATTCTTCAGCTTCTCAATCCTAGCACTCAACACATCCACCTTCACGACCAGCTTCGTAACAGAATACAAAATCCAGTAAAAAACAAGAGCAGTAGCAATCAAAAGCGCATTCCTCTGGCTCTTCATAATACTCTTCTGATGCCTTAAAAACTCACTAGGAGAACAGTTATCAGAGTCGTTACAGCTAGGCCTTGTTTCGTATTTCCAGTAGATATCAGCTAGTAAAAACAAACAAAAGGGGACGATTGATAGGAAGGGTTTTAGAAGAGAAGTTGTCACGGAGATGAGGCCTTTTCGGAGAGCGGTTAGGCCTGGGAGGGTGAGGAGGAGGATCATTACGGCTTCAGCTGCTGCTGCGTAGCCTAGGACTACCCATTCGAGTGCCATTTTTTTTTTTTTTTTTTGGTTGATTTGGAGATTTGGGGGTTTTGTGTTAGGTGGATTTGTTTACAAGAAAAGAGGGAGGGGGTGTGGGGGAAGGTATTTGTGTGACGTGCGTCCCTCGTGGTCAAACAATCCACGCGGTTTTATTTTTGCTTTATTGCTCTTTTATTTATTTATCGACAGCCTTAATTCAAATAACACAAGAAATTTAAAGGAATATATATATTTTTAAAAATTTCTCTTAGTCTTAATTTTTTAAGCTTACACATGTTATTATAACTAGTTGAATACCCGCGCACAGCGACGGTGATAAATATAGTTATATAATAAATATAGTAAATGAATTGATAACCCAACTCTCCTCGCAATTCCCTGCCCGCTTAGTGAATTCACAACACTCCAAATGTATATGTGTTTGTTTGGGCTTTCCGTATCTTTCCCGTGACGACATTATTCCCGCATATAAAAAGACATTCACAATCTTTTACCCGTCAAACACTTTCCCAAAAGTAAATGATTTTGATAAATAAAGTTTGTATTGATTGAAATAAAGGTTAAAGCTATAAAATTTTGAATCAAAATAAAATAAACCTACTAAAAATGTAAAAACTAAAAACTCATAAAAATATATCAAAATAGATGTTGAATTAAAGAGCACAAAATTTTAAAAAATATGGTGAAATTAGATCATAAAAAAATTAAACGAATTAAAAGATATTTAAATTTAAAAATAAAAGTGATTAATTAGTTAAGAAGTGACATGTGTCACCTCATTATTGGAGCTCCTTATTTTAGTATGTTAGAGCTCCTCTCTTTTTGTTATTTTTTAGTTAGAGAAGTGACACATGCCACTCAATAATTGAAGCTCCTTATCTTAATTTTTTGTGGAGCCCACAACTTAAATGCTTTATATAGTAGTATAGATTAGTAATTCATATAACTAAATTATATACTATACTAGCTTATAGACCCGTGGATTCACGGGGTTTTAAAAGAAATTATGCATTAAGATGTTAAGTGTGCGGATAAAGTAATAAAACAACAATAAAAGTAAACATGTTCGAATATAATAAACGTCCAGGAATCATCGCGTATAAAATTGATGTTTAGTGTACAGATAAATTAATAAAAACCATCAAATGTAAACATGTTCCGATATAATAAACGTCCATGAATCGTTGCCTATAAAATTGATGTGTTTCACAAGCAAATGTATGTAGTGAACTTGAATGAAGTGATAAGGTAGCGTCCATTCCGTGTGAACCTAATAAGTTACAAAATATATTAAAAGTGTAAGGAAAAGGATTTTGTGACTTATAATCAAAGGATGAACTTAAGAAATAACGTAAATAATACCATATGTATATTCTAGATACCTCTTGAATCTTGATCAAAGACCTTGGAGCACTTCTTTGTAGACAACATTTGTAGTGGTGTTTGATAGATTACCATCGGCATCACAAACAACAATCTTCAAACCTCGTTTGCTTTTGACACGTGAAACAGCTACATATAGTTGACCGTGTGTGAACACAGGGCGTGGCAGGTACAATCCAACTTTTGAAAGTGACTGTCCTTGGCTCTTATTTATTGTCATAGCAAATGACACTGACAAAGGATATTGTTTTCTCACGATCTTTAGCGGTAGACGTTTATCAGACGGAGTTATTCTCAACCTCGGTATGATAACCTTGTTTCCAAAATGTGTGCCGTTAATTATCTGTGCCTGTTAGGATTTAGTAAATCCAGTTATTGAAGAGTCGGTCACCTCAAGTATATGTAATCGTTAGAAAGCTCGTAGTCGTAGATTATTATAAGTTAAGTAGTATTTAGTTTAGTAACACCGTGGAGGACGGACGGGTCTTTACCCACTGTATGCCTGATCCACAGCCCGATAGGTGGCGATTTATGTAATGACTATAAATACTCTCTACCTTCCAAGGTAGAGAGTTGGAGCTCATAATAAGATTTTTCTTTCTCTCACTAAAGTTCCCTAAACCTCTAACTTTCTCTCTCTAAAACTCATCTTGTACGCCTCTTGTGTTAATGATATGATGTGTTTGTGAAATCCAATATGTTACAAATGGTATCAAGAGCCATGGTTAGATCATCTCTTACATATCCTTGGATTTCTAGTGGTTTTTAGGTGGTTTTTGAGTTTGAAAAGGTTTAGTGGTTTTTGCATCATTTGGTTCATTTTTAGTGTTAAAGTTTGAATTTTGGGTGTACTTTTGTGTTTAGAATCATTGTATGTGCTTGGGTTTTGATTTGGTAAGCTTGAATCACTGTGGTTGAGCTTGTTTTGGATTGAAAAGTGTGTTTTTGAAGTTTTTCTTGGTAGCGACTTGGTTCTCGTAGTGAATTTCATCATAGCGACTTGCTTCAGAAAAAGGTAGCGAGTTGTAGTGCTTTTTGGTAGCGACTTGGTCCTAGCGACTTGTCTATTGAGACAAGCCGACAAATAGTACAAGTTAGTGGATTTTCCACTACTGCTAGCGACTTGGTGAGGTTAGTGACTTGCTTCAGAAATTATTAGCGAGTTGTAGTGTAAATTGCTAGCGAGATGCTCTTTAGCGACTTGACTGTTTAGCGACTTGGTGCTTAGCGACTTGGTGTTAGAGACTTGGACCTTAGCGAGTTGCTCTTTAGCGACTTGACTGTGTCTTAGCGACTTGGCATTATAGCGACTTGTGTCTAGCGACTTGGTGTTAGCGACTTGTTGACTTTTCCCGACAAAACTTCAAACGGCCATAACTTTTGAACTGTAACTCCGTTTTCAGCGTTCTACCCATCAAAACGACCGTGAGAACAAGGAGAATGGCACGCCGAATGAACTAACTAAAGTTCATTCGGGTTAACTGGTATGTGCTAAAACACATACCTTTTCATTATCAAAACTGACCCAAAACAACCAAGAAAGAGCCGTTTATTGCTAATATTTGTGGTTTTCTTGAGTTTGTGCTTGTGCAGGTACGGATATGATAAAACACACAAAAAGGAACCAAATCCGAAGTAAAACCGAGCACGAGAGAGAGAAGTGTGCAAAAGCCGATGCTGGGGATGTTATTTATTGGATTTGAAGCTCAAAAGTGCATTTTACGGATTTCTGGATCAAGATTGGAAATTTACACATTTCACCTTTACCTTTACCACATTTACACTTTATACCTTTCACTTACCTATCTTACCCAATTCACCCTCACCCTTTCCGTTTCATAATTACACCTTTGGTCCTTGGTTTTTACATAATTTACATGGATGGTCCTTATTTGTTAAATAAATCACTTGTTATCCATATCCAACATACAAGACCAATATCATAAGCCCAAATCCACTCACTATACCCGGGTCCAATCCACTATCCCAATCCAGCCAACCCTTTACCCGTTTCCACTTAGACCCGGTTGTAATATTAAACCAGTTACTTAGACCCGGTCAACCCACCTCAACCCAAGTCAAATTATTATAAACAAACCCAAACCAAACGCGCCTAAAAACTGGAACCACCCATTACTGTTTTACCACCTTCAATCATTTACCCTTGCTTCCCAACCTTTTACCCGTACACTTAAGTGTTTCTAGAAGCTCCTAACAACGTGTCAGATGTGTGACAGCCAAGAGATTGCCAAGCTGGACAAATGGAGGCCTCTCATTGGTTTAAACACCTCACCAATTCAATCCAAGGGACGAGAATGAATTAGATGAGTCACAAGGATGATCAATGGACATGATTAGATCTCCCAGAACCTTCTGAAGGCATCCCAAGCTTCCTCATCAGCTACTTATACCCATTTCAGTCTCACGAGCTCATTGTCCAATTCCTTAAGCATTAGAGGAATTTTGACCTTTCTATTTCGTGTCATTTATTGTTTTCCTAGCTTAGTCAAGTTCTTTTCATTGTAATTTCAATACTCTTGTAATATCACTTTATTAATCAAGTTTTCATTAATCCATTGTCAATTTGAGTTTTCATGCAATCTAGTTTCAAATCCATCCAAAAGCTGTTTTTTACTGTTTGTTTAAGCTCATATAAGCTTAAATAAGCTTATATGAGTCTCATGGTGTCTTAACTGTTCTTAATTCTGAATTTTGGAGAAAAGTCAAAATAAGTCAAACTAGGAAGTCAAACGTGTTCAAGGTTAATATCTGCTTTAAATCTGTTAATGAGAAGAGTTTTGAAGTTATTTGTTGTTTTGAAGTCAGTTTAGTCAAAATCCATTTAGTTCTCATAGTTAAAATGCATTTTGGATCTTTGAAGGAGCGTTTGGTTCAAGCAAATTGATAGAGTTTTAGTTAATATGTGTAGCTAAATTTTGTGAAGCTTAGTTTGATTTACTATTTTATCTAGTCCTATGTCACACCCTCGCCGGAGGCGGAAGCACGAGGTGTAACGGAAGGGAACATAAGCACAAGATAATAGAACATACCAACATTAATATTAAAAAGAAATATTACACCATTACAATACCAGTTTAGCCGACATCGGCGAATATATTACAAAGCTTAGATTCCAAAATATTATGTTTTATACATAATGATTTATATTGACAAGTGAAAGCTTCGTTATGCAAGACTTGGTAGAAAAAGCTTACTAACGATCACCTGAAATGCATGAGAGAAAAACGGGTCAACTATGAAAATAGTTGGTGAGTAAACACGCTTAACAAAATAGGAAAACTCGTAAGAAATAATCAGAGCTTTCGGTCAACGAAATATGGTCCACAAAGCAAAGGCATTGTAAATCCACTCAGTTCCAAGTTCCGCCCATACAAAACTTGCAACCTGTGTGTTCACAACCCACTGCCAAAAGATAGCGTATGAAGTAGTCAAGTATAAGCGGTCATAATAGTTCACAATATAGTACCACGAATATAATAATGTAGGGATGCTCCGAACATAGGAGACTTTGCACTGCTCCAACAAGGGAGACTCCTTTGTCACTCGACCACCTAGGCGAGAATTATTGAGATCGCTCCACCAATAAGGCGAGACTTTGCACACTCCACCGATAAGGCGAGATTTATTGAGAACGCTCCACCAATAAGGCGAGACTTTGCACACTCCACCGATAAGGCGAGGTTTATTGAGAACGCTCCACCAATAAGGCGAGACTTTATAGTGATGCTCCGATCATGGGAGACTTTATAGTGATGCTCCGAACATAGGAGACTTTAGGTCAAGGTCATAACATGTACGGTTCAATAAATTCCAACAAGTCATAAATTCGTAATTAAGTTCAAGGATTTGATTCGAGTTCGCAAAAGTAAGATTCAATTTAATTCAAATATGATTCATGCATTCAGCCCCAAAATATAGTAAAACGGTAAAAAGGGGATGTGATTACTCACTCGGTAAACTGGAATGATGACAAGAGTGAGTACACCGAGGTATAATGTGATGTGTTAACCGGGACCTATTACGAATGATATGATATGCAATGAGTTGCAATGTAATGTTATGCATGCATTTCGTATGTTATTTATACCATTAGCGAGTTTTGAAAATATTACTAATCGTCGAAAAATACTCTTTTGACGTCTAGACCCTTCAAAAATGACTTTACAAGTATTTACGTCAAAATGTCATCCTACAATGGTTTTATAATGATTTATAGTGAAATTTTCACTTTTCGGCGCAAAACAATGTCGTCGGAATTTTCATGAAAGTGATAAAAATGGCTTTGGAAAACTAGTCGTAAAATGGTGTACGTCGAACGTTAGAGAACGAACTCGACGGTTTTGGAAAGTTTGTATCGAAATCTAGAAGTTTCAGTTCAGGAGTTTTCGTCATAAAGGTCTCGAACATAAAGATAATAAGGGTTAAAGATAGTGATTTTGGCTAATTGTTATGTAAAAAGTGAGTTTCGGCCAAGTTTAAACATCCGTAATTAATTTATTACAACTCCGCTATACAAACGGCTTGTTGTTTTGAAAAATATGCTCGGTGATCTAAATCTTACTAGAAGACATTTTGTTCCAAAAAGTTCCACATCATGGTTAAAAACAGCCTTAAACATGGTCGTTTCAACTACCGTAACACTTGTATCGTAAAGTAATATAGTTTTTCAGAAAATAATAGTTACGGCAATTTTTATGAAAACGTGCATATCTTTGTCGTTTCAAATCCGTTTTCTACGTATAATACGTCCTTAGCTTCGTATCAAAGTATACTAATATATTTTTGACAAGTCGAAATAATTTGTGAAGCTTAAGACTCGTTTTTTACTCGAAATAAGTAAAAATAACTTGCTGAAATTTCTGAAAATTATATTTTTCGTCGTCAAACTTGTAAAATCCATAACTTCTTCGTTATAACTCCGTTTTTATCCGTTCAAGCGGCCACGGATTCGTTTTAAAGTATATTTTCTAAATATCAAGGTCAAAAAGTCGTGCCTACTGTCGGTTTTTCCAGAAAATCAAAACAAGGACAGAACACAATATATACTTATCGAAAATAGTTTTTCTCGGACAAAACCTATTCTAATCCCTTCAAATCAACTCCAAAGCTAATCTAATCCTACCATACACCTTCTTAGGGTGTCATGGGTTCCTAAACATCATCAAGACCAACATATACCAAGGGGATAATTATAGGATGACCATATATATAAATAACTCTAAAAATCATGTAAAATGGTATAAACAACACAAGTCTTGCATGTTTTGCTCCAAAAATGAAGAGATGAATATAAAATGAAGATGGAATAGGTAAAATGATAGAAATATGCTTACAAGTACTATGATGAGGTGATAAGAACCAAGGTTAATCCTAAACACTCTTGGTTTTTATTTCAAAACCTATAAAGAGTGTGATCTAGATTGTTATAAACTTGAGCTTGAAATTTTTGGTGATCCCTTACTAGAACAAGATGAAGGCCGGTTTTGGATGATGAAGAAAAGAGAGAAACACTTTGCTTTACTTGGGTGATATAATGAGTGAATGAATGAAAGAATGAAATATATAACTTGGAGTGTAACTCTAAACATTCAAGAAAATAATTCAACACACAATAAATGCAATCCTTCCCCCCTAGAACCGGTTTAGGGGGGGATATGTTTTCCAAAATATATATATTTTTTTTCTTTTCAATTTACTTGTATCTACTTTGTAAATAAAAATGTAAGTAAAAGGTTGTGTAGGAAAAATGTATAAGTGAAGGTAAATGGTAGATTTTTGGTACAAGTAAGTTTTTAATAGATCAAAATAGAATGTAATGAAATAATAAAAATTGTAAAAATACATTCCTTGTGAATTTGAGTGATAAAATAATTATCGTGAAATTTTTAAGAAAAACATCGTAATAATATAACTTTAACGATTTATATACCAATTAAATTTAAAACACTAGGTAAAGTCAAAATATAGTTTTTATAAACTAAATGTGAGTTTAAAAATATGTCGGGATCATTTTTGAAAGTAACGGATTAAATATTTAAAATAATAACTCACGCGATAACGTTTATTAAATATAAAAATTACGCGTTAAATGTGAAATGAAATGCCAGGAATGAACTAATATGATGCATTTTTAATTTAAGAAATGACCGGAATTTGAGAATTGTGACATTCTTCCCATGTCAGCGGAATCACGTCCCCGTGATTCGATTAACGATACTATGGTCCGAACCTCGACAAGAGTTCTAAAAGTTCATGCTCATACGAACAGTCTAAATGATCATATCAATGCCCATGCGTACAGGTTCCCCATTCAACTAAGTACGTGCCCGTGATTAGATTGGATAGGATAAACTCGCCCAATATCGAACGTAGCTCTCAAAAGACCTTTAGGTAGTCGATTCTAATTTAATCTCACAACTCATCAAACAAGAACTGTCATGAGATTAAACTAAACCGACTTGAATAAACTTGTCTCTTAGCTTGATTTTCGCAACTCATCAAACAAGAACTGTCACTAGATCAAGCTAGGAAACAAGTTGTTAGAAAGATAGGAATCAACATCCTTGAATGAAGTCTTTTGAAAGATTCGCTCGATATTGGATTTGCTTACACAAATCAAATCAACAAAATATATAACAACTAAGGTCGATATCAATAGGTCTCAAATTAATCAATGTCGTGAACGTGGTAAGAATTGGAAGGAAGTTATGCACTCAAAATCATGTCGTACAGAAATAAGGTAGTTGTTCAAAGGAATGTACCCGTTACGCGTTGCGGGCTTCCTCGGTACCCAGATAGAATGCTCGACCACGTGCGGGAGGAATTTCAATGTTCTGATCTTGTGGGCCTTCTATTGCCAACGCTAGGTTTGGACGATTACCTCCTTGATTGGGAGTTCTTTTCAGCTTTGGACAGGTATTGCGAAGGTGATCTAGACTTCCACACTCGTAACATGCTTTTATCTGTCCTTGATTTCCAGTTCTGTTTGAGCAATTTTTCGCAAAGTGGCCCGTCTGTCCACATTTGCCGCACCTTGGGCAGTCTCCTAAGTGATGATAATTACATCGAGTGCACAAAGGATGTGGACCTGCATATCCTTTGCGCTCCTGGGTGGTCGCCCCATAGTTCTGGGTTATTCGTTGCCTCTTGTTTTGCTGATTCTGGTCTCGGTTTCCCTGGTGATCCTCCTGTCGCTTTCGTCCATTGTCGTTTGCTTTTGTTAGTTCTCCAGACCTGATCACATCATTTGTCAATCGATACGCCATACTCACAGCGGCTTGCAGAGTGGTTGGTTTCGACGAAGTGACATCCCTTCTAAATTTCTGGTATCAATCCCCATATATATCGGTCAATCAACTTCTCCACAGTGGAAACCATGTGAGGAACCATCCTAGTTAACTCGTGGAACCGGATCGTGTACTTGTCGATCTCTACTCCTACCATCAAGTGGTTCCAAAATTCTTCTTCCAGTTTCTGCACTTCATCTTTTCTGCAGTACTCATCAGTTAGTAGTTTCTTGAATGCTTCCCAAGATAATGCATTTGCAGCCCCTCTTCCTCTAGTCTGTAGTTGGTTGTTCCACCAGGTCAATGCTCGACCCTGTAGTAGACCAGCAGAGAACTCAACCTTGTTTCCTTCAGCACATTTCGTGATACTAAGCTTCGACTCAACATTCTCGAACCAGGTTAGCAGTCCAATGGCACCCTCAGTACCATGAAATTCCATTGGCTTACATGTCATGAAAGTTTTGTAGCTGCATCCTTGACCAGCGTTTGAAGTACCTTCTCCGTTGTTGGTTCGTCTAGCATCGAGATGTGTTATAATTTGGGTGAGTAGATCCGCTATTCCAGCAGCGTTGTTGTCTGGATTGTCATTGTTGTTTGGGTTGCCGTTGCTGTTACCTCCTGAACGTGTGTTTCTTGCAGCCATGATCCTACAGAGGACCAAAACATCGAGTTGAGTAAACGACATTCGAACGAAGTCAGATGAGGTGCAGAATGGTGGTAATGTGTTATAGTGATCGAAACATGACAGGAACAGAGACATGCTATGTCTAACAAGTCGAAAGATGGAAAAGAGAAGATATGAACAAGGTACGGTAATGTAGACGTGAACGTAAAAAAAACATGCCATGCATACCCACCCGACCAATGCAACTTCAGGTGACCAGACTTTAAAGACTCGACTAAACATGATTTAAAACTACCACTCTTATCATTGCATGGTTCTTCATAAATTAGACATAGTTGATCAGGCTATGTATAATTTATGATTAACGATGCAACGATAGGACTAGATGACTCGGATGATGTTCAATGTTTTAAAAAAAAATTTCGGTTATAGCTGTGATTTTTATTTTTGAAAAATCGGCATTCTCTATAACCTTTAGCTCTGGTACCAATCTGTCACACCCTCGCCGGAGGCGGAAGCACGAGGTGTAACGGAAGGGAACATAAGCACAAGATAATAGAACATACCAACATTAATATTAAAAAGAAATATTACACCATTACAATACCAGTTTAGCCGACATCGGCGAATATATTACAAAGCTTAGATTCCAAAATATTATGTTTTATACATAATGATTTATATTGACAAGTGAAAGCTTCGTTATGCAAGACTTGGTAGAAAAAGCTTACTAACGATCACCTGAAATGCATGAGAGAAAAACGGGTCAACTATGAAAATAGTTGGTGAGTAAACACGCTTAACAAAATAGGAAAACTCGTAAGAAATAATCAGAGCTTTCGGTCAACGAAAAATGGTCCACAAAGCAAAGGCATTGTAAATCCACTCAGTTCCAAGTTCTGCCCATACAAAACTTGCAACCTGTGTGTTCACAACCCACTGCCAAAAGATAGCGTATGAAGTAGTCAAGTATAAGCGGTCATAATAGTTCACAATATAGTACCACGAATATAATAATGTAGGGATGCTCCGAACATAGGAGACTTTGCACTGCTCCAACAAGGGAGACTCCTTTGTCACTCGACCACCTAGGCGAGAATTATTGAGATCGCTCCACCAATAAGGCGAGACTTTGCACACTCCACCGATAAGGCGAGATTTATTGAGAACGCTCCACCAATAAGGCGAGACTTTGCACACTCCACCGATAAGGCGAGGTTTATTGAGAACGCTCCACCAATAAGGCGAGACTTTATAGTGATGCTCCGATCATGGGAGACTTTATAGTGATGCTCCGAACATAGGAGACTTTAGGTCAAGGTCATAACATGTACGGTTCAATAAATTCCAACAAGTCATAAATTCGTAATTAAGTTCAAGGATTTGATTCGAGTTCGCAAAAGTAAGATTTAATTTAATTCAAATATGATTCATGCATTCAGCCCCAAAATATAGTAAAACGGTGAAAAGGGGATGTGATTACTCACTCGGTAAACTGGAATGATGACAAGAGTGAGTACACCGAGGTATAATGTGATGTGTTAACCGGGACCTATTACGAATGATATGATATGCAATGAGTTGCAATGTAATGTTATGCATGCATTTCGTATGTTATTTATACCATTAGCGAGTTTTGAAAATATTACTAATCGTCGAAAAATACTCTTTTGACGTCTAGACCCTTCAAAAATGACTTTACAAGTATTTACGTCAAAATGTCATCCTACAATGGTTTTATAATGATTTATAGTGAAATTTTCACTTTTCGGCGCAAAACAATGTCGTCGGAATTTTCATGAAAGTGATAAAAATGGCTTTGGAAAACTAGTCGTAAAATGGTGTACGTCGAACGTTAGAGAACGAACTCGACGGTTTTGGAAAGTTTGTATCGAAATCTAGAAGTTTCAGTTCAGGAGTTTTCGTCATAAAGGTCTCGAACATAAAGATAATAAGGGTTAAAGATAGTGATTTTGGCTAATTGTTATGTAAAAAGTGAGTTTCGGCCAAGTTTAAACATCCGTAATTAATTTATTACAACTCCGCTATACAAACGGCTTGTTGTTTTGAAAAATATGCTCGGTGATCTAAATCTTACTAGAAGACATTTTGTTCCAAAAAGTTCCACATCATGGTTAAAAACAGCCTTAAACATGGTCGTTTCAACTACCGTAACACTTGTATCGTAAAGTAATATAGTTTTTCAGAAAATAATAGTTACGGCAATTTTTATGAAAACGTGCATATCTTTGTCGTTTCAAATCCGTTTTCTACGTATAATACGTCCTTAGCTTCGTATCAAAGTATACTAATATATTTTTGACAAGTCGAAATAATTTGTGAAGCTTAAGACTCGTTTTTGACTCGAAATAAGTAAAAATAACTTGCTGAAATTTCTGAAAATTATATTTTTCGTCGTCAAACTTGTAAAATCCATAACTTCTTCGTTATAACTCCGTTTTTATCCGTTCAAGCGGCCACGGATTCGTTTTAAAGTATATTTTCTAAATATCAAGGTCAAAAAGTCGTGCCTACTGTCGGTTTTTCCAGAAAATCAAAACAAGGACAGAACACAATATATACTTATCGAAAATAGTTTTTCTCGGACAAAACCTATTCTAATCCCTTCAAATCAACTCCAAAGCTAATCTAATCCTACCATACACCTTCTTAGGGTGTCATGGGTTCCTAAACATCATCAAGACCAACATATACCAAGGGGATAATTATAGGATGACCATATATATAAATAACTCTAAAAATCATGTAAAATGGTATAAACAACACAAGTCTTGCATGTTTTGCTCCAAAAATGAAGAGATGAATATAAAATGAAGATGGAATATGTAAAATGATAGAAATATGCTTACAAGTACTATGATGAGGTGATAAGAACCAAGGTTAATCCTAAACACTCTTGGTTTTTATTTCAAAACCTATAAAGAGTGTGATCTAGATTGTTATAAACTTGAGCTTGAAATTTTTGGTGATCCCTTACTAGAACAAGATGAAGGCCGGTTTTGGATGATGAAGAAAAGAGAGAAACACTTTGCTTTACTTGGGTGATATAATGAGTGAATGAATGAAAGAATGAAATATATAACTTGGAGTGTAACTCTAAACATTCAAGAAAATAATTCAACACACAATAAATGCAATCCTTCCCCCCTAGAACCGGTTTTGGGGGGATATGTTTTCCAAAAAATATATATTTTTTTTCTTTTCAATTTACTTGTATCTACTTTGTAAATAAAAATGTAAGTAAAAGGTTGTGTAGGAAAAATGTATAAGTGAAGGTAAATGGTATATTTTTTGTACAAGTAAGTTTTTAATAGATCAAAATAGAATGTAATGAAATAATAAAAATTGTAAAAATACATTCCTTGTGAATTTGAGTGATAAAATAATTATCGTGAAATTTTTAAGAAAAACATCGTAATAATATAACTTTAACGATTTATATACCAATTAAATTTAAAACACTAGGTAAAGTCAAAATATAGTTTTTATAAACTAAATGTGAGTTTAAAAATATGTCGGGATCATTTTTGAAAGTAACGGATTAAATATTTAAAATAATAACTCACGCGATAACGTTTATTAAATATAAAAATTACGCGTTAAATGTGAAATGAAATGCCAGGAATGAACTAATATGATGCATTTTTAATTTAAGAAATGACCGGAATTTGAGAATTGTGACATCCTAAATCAAAAATTTTCAAGTTTATCAATCCAGATTTGTCATTTACATTTCACTGTCCAAGTTTCCTTTTCTGTCCAAACTCAGTCAGTTATTCATTAGCTTATTTCATATCCATTAGAAGGTTCAAGGTCAGTTTATATTGCTTTTGCTTGTTCTTAATAGATCCTAGTCTATTATGTTTGTAGCTTATTTGCCATATAGAGTTGCTTAGGTTGCTAGTTTTGATCTCTTATTGCCTTATTGCCTTGTGTTTTGCTGATTTCCTTGTTCTGCCCATTTAAGTAGTTTTTGCAGCCTAAGCTTAGCTTGTTTCCTCCTGTTCCTTTTGATGTTCATGCTCATTATTGTTCCAATCCCAAGGGTATCTGAGACACCTTTTGATTCGATTTCAGAAATTTTCAAAATGACCTTCACAAATCCTTTGTTTGAATTCGATTCAGAATATACTCTCAATTTTGACAATCAAATCTTTAACGAGGAAAGTGATGAGTCCGACACGGAGACCATAATGGAAAAGGTGCAAGTTCATAGTCTACAGAGTATCGCACAAATCCCACCTCCGTTTGTCTCGCTTGAAGAAACTAAAGAAGTAGAGCCGTCTAAAGGAAATCCTCCGGAGCCCGAGCTCAAGGATTCGTCTCTTGATTTACTTCTCGAGGAGTTCTCCGGTGAACTCTCTCATTTCATATCTCCTCCAGAATATGATCGTGTCTATTTTGATCTTGAGGAAGATTTTAGTTTGGGGGAAGAGCAGCTCTCTCAAAAGAGTTTCGTTACTGATGACATCATCCCACCTCTTCCTCCCGATGTCTTTGTTGAAAATCACCCTATGAACTTAAATGATCAAATTCAAATTAAAGATTATATAAAATTTGCTTCTGAAGATGAAGAATGGATTCTAATTGTTACCAAAATCTTTATTCCATTTCTTCCATATAATGTGATTTCTCCTCTTCTTCACTCTTGCGAGAGTGAGGATACCATCTTTGACCCCGGTATCACCGCTTTTCCTTTTTAAGAACCGTGGGTATCTCATCGGAGTGGAACTTTCTTATGCTTCAATGTTTATCCAAACCTCTTGAACGAAAGTCCGATGGAGATTATCTTTTCCACTTGTTTCCCCAAGGACAAATGAATTCGGGGACGAGTCAGGCTAGCGACTCGGTGAAGAAAAACAGTAGCGCTTCGTGGGAGGCACCCCATGCTTATCTCTATCTTCTTTCTATTTTCTCTAATAAGTGACGTGAAGGGGTTAGCCTCTTCGATTTCTCGTGTTTGGTTGTTTGTGATGTTGTGTTTAGGATGTTCCCGATATGAAGACTCTCGTGCTCGAAGTTTGTCTTTTCTCCACTCGAGTTTCATGATCGATGCTGATGGAAATCCGATATCCTAATCTTATCGACTAACGTTTATCTTTGAGCATACTTAATAAACGGCTTTTAGATTTTCGTGATACCCTTGCTTTAAACATTGAGGACAATGTTTCGTTCTAGTCTGGGGTAGGGTAATCTTCGATTTGATTTGACCGCACTTGCTTATTTTCTATCGTGTTTCTCTCGTAACCCCGTTTTTCCTTATAAAATTAAAAAAATTGTGCAAAAATGTGAAAAATTTAAAAATTTTTGTAAGCTTTTGTTAAGTCTTTTTGATTGAAAAGTTTTGCTAGTCTCTTAGACAAGAAGCTATAAAATGCGAATTCTAGCTCACAAGGCCAAGATTTTGCAAGTTTCCCTGAGTGACTTTAAATATGCATAACTTTATTTCATTAGACGAAGCATTTGCTAAGATAATATATATTTTGACACCTTGTTAACTTTCCGCTGGTGAGAGTAGGAATAGAATTCTGACTTGACCGGGCGTGTTGAGCCCTAGCTTGTTCCCTTAACCATAGATAATCTAAAAATTATCGGCTAAGGATCTGCGGATCTCATTATTTGGGATTTTAAATTTGTAGAGATCGAGAAATGATAGAGTTACTTATGAGTTTAGATGCTAAGCGTGGAGTAGTTGGTTCTCTTTAGAGCCCATCGAAGGTACTTATGGCTTTTTGTTCCCACAAAATTGTTTCACCCCATATCTGTCTAATAAATAATTAGAGATGTTGAGTTTTTGGCGATAGTTAGTTCTTTATCTTCTTAAAAGAATCTTTGTTTTAAAAATTGGGTACACATCAAGGATCCGTAATAAATGAGCAATAAGTGATAAGTGAAAATGTAATAAGTAAAGTTATGAGCTGCGGTGTCGAGATCGGACCCTTGGATCTTTAGCCGGGATTGAGTAAGGTCTTAGCCTAGCCAGCCGGGATCCTCATTTCATGAAGCCTATAGTCTTGGAATTACCCCGTGAAGCTCCGTAGTTCATAGCTCATATAAATAAAAAGTAAAAAAAATGTTGATAAAAAAAAAAAAAAAAAAAATGAAAAATGAAAAATGATGTTGAAAAAATGGAAAAGTCAAAAGTATAAGTGAATAAAAATTCCTTGATGTGGACCTCATTTTTGGGACAATGGTTCTCGAGAGAAGATGGATAACTAATTATCGACTTAGCTTCATATCTTTATCGGAATAAAAGTTATCGAAACGAGAAACTTGAAGAAATTCATTTCTCACAAAAATAAAATAATTAGAGGAAAATAGGAAAATGGGAGCAAAAGGTAATTACACAAGTAACTTCCATGGGTAGTGTTAGCATCTAGAGTAATATTTAACAATGATTTCAGTTTTACGCTTAGTTTGGGACTTGTGAAAAATCAGGGACGATGTATTCTATCCGTATGGTCACTTCACGCTGTGTTGTGTTTTCTACTCCGTGATCCTAACGTGTCGTTTGAAAAATGTTGGAGTTATTGATCGACATGAAAGTTCAACAAACCGTCAGTCATAACCAGAATGTGCTTAATTGTAATATCTATACATGTGTATTAAAAGGTAAACGGGGCGTTTTTAGAATTAAGGCTTTCTTAATCTCTTTTGAGGAATCTTTGCTACTTCTTCATAGGTTTAGTAGAAAGAGATTGAAATCCTTGGTTTTAGAAGCGTGAGTTGATTGCATTGCGTGAGGACACGAAAATGGTCTCGTCTGGGGTATTTTGGTATGTGCTAAAACACATACCTTTTCATTATCAAAACTGACCCAAAACAACCAAGAAAGAGCCGTTTATTGCTAATATTTGTGGGTTTCTTGAGTTTGTGCTTGTGCAGGTACGGATATGATAAAACACACAAAAAGGAACCAAATCCGAAGTAAAACCGAGCACGAGAGAGAGAAGTGTGCAAAAGCCGATGCTGGGGATGTTATTTATTGGATTTGAAGCTCAAAAGTGCATTTTACGGATTTCTGGATCATGATTGGAAATTTACACATTTCACCTTTACCTTTACCACATTTACACTTTATACCTTTCACTTACCTATCTTACCCAATTCACCCTCACCCTTTCCGTTTCATAATTACACCTTTGGTTCTTGGTTTTTACATAATTTACATGGATGGTCCTTATTTGTTAAATAAATCACTTGTTATCCATATCCAACATACAAGACCAATATCATAAGCCCAAATCCACTCACTATACCCGGGTCCAATCCACTATCCCAATCCAGCCAACCCTTTACCCGTTTCCACTTAGACCCGGTTGTAATATTAAACCAGTTACTTAGACCCGGTCAACCCACCTCAACCCAAGGCAAATTATTATAAACAAACCCAAACCAAACGCGCCTAAAAACTGGAACCACCCATTACTGTTTTACCACCTTCAATCATTTACCCTTGCTTCCCAACCTTTTACCCGTACACTTAAGTGTTTCTAGAAGCTCCTGACAACGTGTCAGATGTGTGACAGCCAAGAGATTGCCAAGCTGGACAAATGGAGGCCTCTCATTGGTTTAAACACCTCACCAATTCAATCCAAGGGACGATAATGAATTAGATGAGTCACAAGGATGATCAATGGACATGATTAGATCTCCCAGAACCTTCTGAAGGCATCCCAAGCTTCCTCATCAGCTACTTATACCCATTTCAGTCTCACGAGCTCATTGTCCAATTCCTTAAGCATTAGAGGAATTTTGACCTTTCTATTTCGTGTCATTTATTGTTTTCCTAGCTTAGTCAAGTTCTTTTCATTGTAATTTCAATACTCTTGTAATATCACTTTATTAATCAAGTTTTCATTAATCCATTGTCAATTTGAGTTTTCATGCAATCTAGTTTCAAATCCATCCAAAAGCTGTTTTTTACTGTTTGTTTAAGCTCATATAAGCTTAACTAAGCTTATATGAGTCTCAGTGTCTTAACTGTTCTTAATTCTGAATTTTGGAGAAAAGTCAAAATAAGTCAAACTAGGAAGTCAAACGTGTTCAAGGTTAATATCTGCTTTAAATCTGTTAATGAGAAGAGTTTTGAAGTTATTTGTTGTTTTGAAGTCAGTTTAGTCAAAATCCATTTAGTTCTCATAGTTAAAATGCATTTTGGATCTTTGAAGGAGCGTTTGGTTCAAGCAAATTGATAGAGTTTTAGTTAATATGTGTAGCTAAATTTTGTGAAGCTTAGTTTGATTTACTGTTTTATCTAGTCCTAAATCAAAAAATTTCAAGTTTATCAATCCAGATTTGTCATTTACATTTCACTGTCCAAGTTTCCTTTTCTGTCCAAACTCAGTCAGTTATTCATTAGCTTATTTCATATCCATTAGAAGGTTCAAGGTCAGTTTATATTGCTTTTGCTTGTTCTTAATAGATCCTAGTCTATTATGTTTGTAGCTTATTTGCCATATAGAGTTGCTTAGGTTGCTAGTTTTGATCTCTTATTGCCTTATTGCCTTGTGTTTTGCTGATTTCCTTGTTCTGCCCATTTAAGTAGTTTTTGCAGCCTAAGCTTAGCTTGTTTCCTCCTGTTCCTTTTGATGTTCATGCTCATTATTGTTCTTTTAGATAGTCTTAAAGGTAGAGTGCAGCTGTGTTACCTTATTTTGCTTTCAAGTGCTTATGTAATTGCTGAATTAAGCCTGCTGATAAGCCCTTTTCTGCCCTGCTGCATCAGTTAGCTTACTGTCCTAAACCACCTTTTGTTTTGATCTCTAACTTCTTCACCTTTAGTCCTTATTAGCTGATATTTTAGACAACTGATCTCTGACTGGTTACCTTGAGATCCACACTTTTGGTTTTCCCTTTAGCTTATTGGATAAGCAACTGCAACAGCTTAAAGTAGGGGTCAGTTAACTGTTTTGCTGAAGTAGGCAGTTAGCTTAATTCATTAGACAGGGCTTGTAGCTTGTTAGGATTAGGAGGAACCAGTTGGTTTTAGCTTATTTTAGCATACATTAGCTTCATTTACTGTTTGGTAGCTTAATGCATTGTTTTGCTTATTTTTAAGTGCTTATTTCCATATCTGTTACATTGCAGCTCTTAAAGTCTCCACATAAGCCCATGTTTTTATATTTTTCATAGCTCTAGAATAATAATTTAGAATTTTCCTGAGTTTTTCATAATTTTTGGTCACTGTTCACTATTTTTCTTAATTAAAAACAGTTTTTAATCATTTTTAATTAGCTTTAATTGCAAATAATTAAGAAAAAGTTCAAAAAAATAATTTTTCATTTTTCCTAGTTTAAGAAAAATATAAAAAGCATAAAAAATATTTTTCCTTATTTTTTCCCTTTTATTTGGTATTTTTCACAATTTAAATTAGGTTTAAATAGTTTTAAATTCATAGAAAATAGAAAAATAATCAGAAAAATAAAAAAATAGTTTTGAAAATTCTCTTAGGATATTTTAGATTTTATAAAAGTAATTCCATAATTTTCCCTCTCTTTTTCATAATTTTTAGATAATTAGTTTTATTTTTAAAGTTAAAAATTAGTTTTTAATTCTAATAAATCCAGAAAAATCCTAAAAAATTAGTTTTAATTCATAAATAGTTTTCAAATATCATTTCTAGTATAAAAGTAATTTTAGGCTATTTTTAGGATTTAGAATAGACGTAGTTGCATTTTATTCGCGTTTCGTTTTAATCCCGTATTTGCGTTTTAGTATAGATTTGCGTAGTTTGCCATTATTCTTAGGTTTTCCCCATAGATTTTAGTCCCATTTACTTTCCTTATCCCGTAGTTTAGAAACTTCATATTATCCCCTTCTCTTATTCAAATCCCGATAATCGAGACGTGAGTTGGAAATTCCATTCAACCCTCGTTCGGAACGATCTCGGTGCTCAAACCTAACACGTTTGAGTTACCCATCATACTACACACTTCTCATCTATTATTGGTTTGTCTGAACTGTTTTAAGTTTCTTACGGTTAGTCATTCACAAGTGGCTAGCTTGTGTGAGATAACTTGACGGTTTGGACATATCATCAACCCTCGAGGCCTAAATCCGCTCCGAACAGAAGTTATTGAGGTTTTTAAGTTTTTAGACCGAAATTTCTCCGTAAAATCGTGCAACAAACAACCCAAATCACAACCAAACAACATCTCTGCTAATCCCACAAACAATCATAAGACCTAACACACAATTGTCTATCATTGTGTCGATCCATCAGTTATCTTAACACGTTCTATTGGTCATTGTATCACGGTTTCTTCTTGATTTTTGTAAAATCCCGCGAAAGATTCTATTTCTTGGTTTAAATCATAGACTTGTAAAATCCCGTGTATACTTCAACATCATGTCTTACTCTACTGACCCAGTGATTTCAGAAGTGCTTAAATTGTATGATGTTGTGGACAATAATGATAATGATTGCTACACAGAACGATTAAAGATGTTTGAATTAAACAATGAGGATGTGAGATCTTCATGTTCTGAGTACAATGAGAATGAATTGCACCTGCTAATGCTACAGAATGGAATGCAACATTGAGCCCTATCAGCTACTTCATCTGCACCTCATACAACTGTTATCCACAACTGGGGATCGAACATGTAGTGCTCTCTTCCGCCAGGACTTACCTACATTGACGAGAAGCTTGTTGTTGAACTTAGAACATTTAAAGCTGCAACTTACCAATGAAGAGGTTCAAAAGGATGGTTCCAGTGCAGCTCTTCAAGTAATCTACAAACAATTTCAGCCATTCATCAGTGGAGAATATTCAGCAGATTACGATCAACACTTGACTGGAATTTCCTTCAAAAAACATACTGGAATGGAAATTCAGGAATTCAGTGAGACATTTATCCAACTCATGGATAATATGGAAAAGTACATTGAGGAAACTGCACAAAAGGATGAAAACGTGAATGAGTGTCAGGTGCAGTTGAGAGATAGTTGTGGTAAGTTGGGTAATGTATCTGTTGAAGAATCGGGTGTTGCTGACTGCAGAATATCAGAGACAACAAAGAATGATGTAACCAGCTGCTCAGTAACTCCTGTCACGCAAGAAGTGGATGCTGTGATCAGAAAGGTGAATGAATGTCGGGCACAATCAAAAGATTGTAGTGTTGAGTCGGGTAAAGCATCACATGATGGATCAGTTGGAGCTAAACTCATAGATTCAGAAACAGATAAGCTTGACATAGCCAGTAGTTCAGTGGTTCTTGTTACACATGATGAGGTACCCTTAACTGAACAACATAATGCATCTGAAAATACTCTTGTGCAAACTGATCACATCACAGAACATGTTCTTGATACATGTTCTGTAACTGAAGCTGAGTCTGAGATAAAGTGTTTCAAAAATAATGATATGGTTGATAAGATAACTTTTGATGAACTTTCATATAAATTCTCAGAACTTGAAAAATATTGCATTTCTCTTGAAATTGCAATCCAAAGTAAAGAAGAAAGTTTTCAAACTGTGAAACCTTGCAACAATCCGGAATTCCCTGAATTTCGTGAATTTTTTGAAATAAATGATTTAAAAGCTCAGCTTCAGGACAAAAACTCAACAATCTGCAATTTGAAGAATCACATTTCTGATATGCATGTGAAAAGTAATTTGGTTACAAGTAATTCTGATGATAATGCTATTGATGATATTCAAATGAGAAATGATGAATTAGCAATTTGTGTAGCCAAATTACTAAAGGAAAATGAGTCTTTGAGAAAGCATCACATAGAATTAAGTGACTCTGTCAAAGAAGCTAGAACTAAGTCAATGGAACAAACAAGTTCTTTGATAGAAAAAATTGATGAACTCAAAGATCAACTTCAGAAAAAGAGTTTCGCTATTGTTGCCTTAAAAAATGAGCTTAGGAAAACTGTAGGGAAATGTGTGAACACTAAGTCTACAAAAACATCAACCTTGGGGAAGCCAGTTTCTCATTCCACTATAGACCGGTCCATTGTTAGGCAGCCTACTGCATTTATATCTGAAAGAACAAAATCTTTAAAGACAAGGCTTGCCTCCCAAGTTGATGCGATACAAGTTTTGTCAAAACCAGTCACTTCACCTGATTTGCCTAAGAATTATGCTTCTAGTTCCTCTAAACCTCAACAAGCATCTACTTCTGCTCCCAGCACCTCTAGGAATAGTTCGAAAACAGTGTCAAAACCAAGCATTAAAACCTATAATTCATATGATATGAATGACTTGTGGAAGAACTATTATCTAGAAAAAGCTAGAAAAAAGGCACAGATTCGAAAAGACGGAATTTTAGGTGCAAGACCTAGGGTGATGCATTCCACGAGATTTCAAGGCACTACTAGTAGTTATATGAAGAAGAATGCTAAGCATGTAAAAAATGAACCTAGAAATTCTGAGTCTTTTCCGAATAAGAAACATTTTCCTATTTCACATGCTAAGGTACAATCCACTAAGACTACCTACATGGCTAAGGTACAACATGTTATGATGCAAAACAAACATAAAACTTCGGCTAGATGGATCCCAACTGCTAAATCTTTGGAGTCTAGGAATAACGATAAGTCTTCCACTTCGCATAAGAATATCAACAATCCTAGACCTTGCCATAAGTGGATTCCGTCTGGTAAAATGTTTAACGATGTTGGACTTAGGTGGATGCCTACCGGAAAGCTGTTTACCGATGACAAAATCAAGGTTGACTGTGAAACCCCAAAGGGTTTGGATACTATTGTCACTAACCAAAATATTTTCAATCAAGTTTGTAATATTAGTGCAGGTAGTCTGTAACACCCCAACCCGACAAGGGTAAAGATATCGCAAATACGGTTTCATATCAGAACTTTAACTAATGTACAATAGCGGAAGCCTTTACAAAAACTTACAAAAGATAATATAAATAACTTATATTCAAAATAAATCTAAGATCTCTATGGTCAAAGTCTTGCTCTCAGCTCTACTCTCAACCCAGATCAGCTATCCCATAAGCTTATCTTGAACGCTTAATACCTGCCGCAGGAAAAGTAAAGTGCGGCTGAGCTTACAAAGCCCAGTGAACAGATATAACGAAACAAAACAAAACAAATATACGAATAACAAAATAAAATGAAATAATGACGAGGGATCTTTCGGGATTCTGCGGAAGCACAAATATACAGAAATCCAAACAACCACATAACAGTTTAGACATCACATAGCACATTAATGACGCAAACACAAACATATCAGAACAACCAAACACATAACATATCAAAATGACAGATTACGTATAAGCCAAACGGAAAGTCTAAAGCTAACGAAAACATTTTCTAGCAAATAAACATGGCATTCAACAAATTAATTAATCAACATTTAAAGCACTTAATTCAATATAGCAGCAGCAGAAATAACAGTCCAAATCATGGCAGTCTCACAAACAAATAGAAACATAGTAGACAGACTATAGTTAACAAGACCAAACGAAACATAGCACAACCATTAGCAATTATCAAAACAGATATCATAAGCTAAACCAGTTCTCAGATCAAATCCTAACATCAGCAGAGTTTAAGCATGGCAGATCACATAGGCAATAAAACACTAACGTATAAGCAAAGTTCCCAAAATTAACTGATCAGACTATACATATTAAACTGATAGAATACTCACTATTACACTAACACATTCATCCCACAGTCCAAAGAATTCACATAACAATAACTAACATGACATCAGATTTCAGCATACGAATCATTCTTAAAACATATTAATCATCTCTTAGCATAGCAGACGGTAGTCACATAAACATACAAAAGCATAAACACTTATAATAGCATATAATAAGCCTCGCACATAATCATAAACCTTTGAACATTACAAATCAGAACCAGAAAGAAACATAGAAATAACAAATACAGATTTAGTTAACTACCTCGAGCCCAGAACATATCATATCAAAATCATTATACATATGCATGAATCATCTTAGAAAATAATTTGGAGTAGCTAGCTCCCAGAAGTTGTGAAGACGCGTATTGCACACGACATCATTCACCAGACAAATCATATCGGATAACAGATCAGATCTAGGATGCATCCATACGCCCCACAGACATAAATAGGTAATATAATACCAACTGAGCTCATAACAAATAACAGATAAGGGACGTGGCAGAACATCACTCTACTGCCCTAGAGTCATATCAGAGGTGCATCACTGATACGGACATGGAACCCCCATGACTAGTTAATATTTTGGCTCGGGTGTCAACTAACTTAGGTCAAATCAGAATGTCATAACTGACATAGATCATATTTTATCAAATGTTTAATCATGTTTTCAAAATCAAAGTTCAGATAAGCAACAGCTCAAAAGACACATTAGTGTTCATAGCAAATAACATATCAGATAACTCATATCATAAGGTTCATATTCAAATATAACAAGGTTCAGCGAATATGCATATCAAAGTCTTCCTAACATAAGGTTCAAATCAGATAACGCATGGTTCAATAAAACATAAGTTCAGATAAACAACAAATCACACAATCAGGAAAGGGTTCATAGCAATGGCATTGGAAACCCTAATAAGTAAAATGGAAAGACTAACGAAAGAACATCATAAGGAACCTTTACTAAAAAGGTCAGAATATATGTACGATAACATAAGTGTCTTAAGGTAAGACAGAATATCCGTACCTTAAAGCAATTGAGAGAAAAGTAACGAATGTAGGAATATGAAGATGTAACGTCGCGTCTCCTCCAACGAATCTACACGGATTATGTTTTATTTAATATTTATTAGCATCATTAATATTATAACGGATTTATCGCATTAATACTTTTAGAGTTGTCAGAATATTCTCATTTTAGTGACAGACGAAATTACAACATTTTAGGGTATTCTTCATTAATTCTCCAACTTCCTATTTAGGTTCTAGGGTTTCCCATACTCTTTAAATATTACTAAATACGCATTAAATTCACATATTACTTCTTTTAATGATTTCCCAATTTAACCTAGAACGTAAATGATAACAAACCGAAATTAACTTAACTCATGCGTGTCTCTACAAAAATCAATTTACACTTGTTGAACCCATAATTACTCAGAATTACAAATTACACCCTTGACATCTTTAAGTTCACAATCTCACCTTACTTTATCAGATTTTACACTTTTAACCCAAAGGTTTTAGAATTTACAAAACGTACCCTAATAATTTAAATACAACTCGAATAGCCCTTTAAATATCCAAAATTACATGTTTAACCCCCACACTTATTTTTATACGCTTAGTACCCTTATTTTAATGTTTACAAAAGTAACCCTTAAGTTTCATAATTTACAAAACCAACCCAAAACTTTTATTTAAGGCCGAATAGACATAATTCAAATATAAGCCCTAAACCTAAGTTTAACCAATCATTAGCTCATCATTACTACTTCAATAATTACCTTCAATGATTACAAGGAAACCCTAGTTCATGAAAAACCCTAATCGCCCCTTTTTAAAACCTTCCTCTTTTCATGTTTAATCGACCCATAAAACTCCAAACAATTCATTCAAGCTTCGAATTCACAAATATGTATTTTATTCAGGTCTTATATCATGTAATAGCTTCTGGAAAAATCAATTCATGATCTCTAAAAATATTATACGCCCATTCATTATTAATATACGATTTTAGGGTTTTAGGTTCCAAATAATTCCATACGACTTATTAAACATGCATGGCCAATTTTTATGTGTTCTATATGACTTATAGGACTGAATTCAACATTAGAAACATACCCTTGATGAGCTTGAATCGTTAGAACAAAAGAAGCCAAAAATCTCTATTTGCCGAAACCCTAATTGTCTCAAAACTAACCACGACCAACACAGCAGCCTAGGAAATCGAACACTATTTTTCCCACCTTCTTTACCTTCAATCTTCTCCAAGAAAAATGGTCTCAAGCTCTGGAAACTGGAAATCGATTTGTGAAGGGTTTTGGAGGTCGGTTTGGTGTAAATCGGTATTTAGGGATAAATGTGAACCGAACTTTGTATATATACTTGAGTTACTATTTTTCTTATGGGCTTTATAATGTATTGGACTTAAAAAAAATGGTCTCTTAATAATATAAATTTATATTGGGCTTTTATTAATTAAATTCTTTTATAAAACTATTAAATATATTCGGTTATTTAAGTAAAAATAAAAAATGAATTTTTATAAAATCATAAACTATAAAATTAACTTTACAAAGTCATTCAAGATTTATTTGGATCATATGTGATTTTCTTATAAGTTTTCTGAATTTACATAGCTCATTTGGTATTGTGTTTATTTAATTATTCTTGCTTTGATCATAAGGGTATTTTGGTCTTTTTGTGAATTTTAGAAATTCAGGTATTACAATTTCTTCCCCTCTAAAAAGAAATTTCGTCCTCGAAATTGAACAAGACGGAATAGTACGACAACAAATGTGAATTACGAACTTCATAGAATATATGACGAATGCTAAGCGTATACTTCGTAAGGTATTTGCAGTAAAAGATGAGATAAAGAAAATTCAAAAACACGCTCTAGCTTACACAAGTATCAAATGATGAAAATTATCATATGCATAGATGGAACAAATCCTAACGGTTTACTAATCGCAGGAGTATGTGGAGACATACAGATCTAAGGCAGGCATAACAATCTATAGGTTAACGCAGATAATAACAACTTCGGATCCCAATGGTACAAAACTTATATGCAACCGATACCGACGAAAATCTCACAATCAAATACAGAGTCTCAACCCAATATGAAAAGTACCAAATATCGGATACAAGGCAAAGTCTATACACACATCAATCATAGGCATTTCCCAGACGTCGTATACCTTCAATAAGTTCAGATTATGTGATCTCGGTATTATTACGTTGATCAGGCGTCATAATACTTGCATCACATAACAAGTTCTTATTGTCATTATATTCGGTCTCGGGTCATTACAAAACACATAACTAATATCATAACAAAACATACCACATAACAGATAACATACAGATAGCAAGTAACCTACTATAACAAACCAGATACACATGAGTATGCCATCATGATGGCCATACTTCATTCAAACGGAAATTAAACAATATCACCAAGAAAATAAAATAGCGGACAAAACTTATGAGGACTAACGGAAACTTAACGACTCTAGCAGAAAGAAACAACAGACAGGAACTATACTTTCAAAATTTTGTTTTATTTCCATTAATCAAACAAAATTTGCAGAATTGTCTTAAGATGAACTTCCAAAACAAAACTTAAAAATCCCAGATTCAAGCGTCAAATGAAAACAAAAGGACCTAGTTCAAAATCAAACGTCAGAAAATTCTCATAAGGAGGACAACTAATCAGAAGCGCAAATTCCTATTCTTGTGTCGGATTAAACCTACTAGTAGCCGTAGACTCCAAATCCGAATCCACCTCGTATTCTTCCTCATGACTTATTACTAACGATCCAGAAAGAAAAGCTGGGATATACCAGAATGCTAAACGATAAACTCACGATTCACACCGAGTTCCGAACAAATCAGAGAAAAGCAATACAGATCAGAATTACTTATCTGAATATCAAATCGTCTTGAAACGCATGACAAACGAATCAGAGTGACATAAGTCGCGCCCAAATCATATGAAGTAGTTGAATCTTCTCAGCCACCGGTTGAATCTTGTCTCTGTCTCTTGCGCCTTTGGTTGGTCCATCCAACTTCCTCCAACAGCATCCTGATGTCTCTAACAGCACGGCAGTCGAGGGTGGCTTCTGCTTCACGAACCTCTCCAGCACAGGAACCGTCGCAGCAACGCAGGGTCGGCACCATCTTCTTCGGCTCCACGGGTAGTCTCCATCTAACGATCGACAAACGGACGAGCGAAAACAAAATAACAAAATTCGATGCGAACAAAGGAGGGCCAATTCAGTGAAGGCAAAAGGATATCGAAGTCAAATCTGAACGACCATCAAAAGGAATCGAAAAATTTCTGAACAGACGGAAACCTAATGTCTACCCACTTCTCACAGGTCATAGCCTAAGCTCTAAGGGTCCTAAAACCTGGCTTTGATACCATAAATTGTAACACCCCAACCCGACAAGGGTAAAGATATCGCAAATACGGTTTCATATCAGAACTTTAACTAATGTACAATAGCGGAAGCCTTTACAAAAACTTACAAAAGATAATATAAATAACTTATATTCAAAATAAATCTAAGATCTCTAATGTCAAAGTCTTGCTCTCAGCTCTACTCTCAACCCAGATCAGCTATCCCATAAGCTTATCTTGAACGCTTAATACCTGCCGCAGGAAAAGTAAAGTGCGGCTGAGCTTACAAAGCCCAGTGAACAGATATAACGAAACAAAACAAAACAAATATACGAATAACAAAATAAAATGAAATAATGACGAGGGATCTTTCGGGATTCTGCGGAAGCACAAATATACAGAAATCCAAACAACCACATAACAGTTTAGACATCACATAGCACATTAATGACGCAAACACAAACATATCAGAACAACCAAACACATAACATATCAAAATGACAGATTACGTATAAGCCAAACGGAAAGTCTAAAGCTAACGAAAACACTTTCTAGCAAATAAACATGGCATTCAACAAATTAATTAATCAACATTTAAAGCACTTAATTCAATATAGCAGCAGCGGAAATAACAGTCCAAATCATGGCAGTCTCACAAACAAATAGAAACATAGTAGACAGACTATAATTAACAAGACCAAACGAAACATAGCACAACCATTAGCAATTATCAAAACATATATCATAAGCTAAACCAGTTCTCAGATCAAATCCTAACATCAGCAGAGTTTAAGCATGGCAGATCACATAGGCAATAAAACACTAACGTATAAGCAAAGTTCCCAAAATTAACTGATCAGACTATACAAATTAAACTGATAGAATACTCACTATTACACTAACACATTCATCCCACAGTCCAAAGAATTCAAATAACAATAACTAACATGACATCAGATTTCAGCATACGAATCATTCTTAAAACATATTAATCATCTCTTAGCATAGCAGACGGTAGTCACATAAACATACAAAAGCATAAACACTTATAATAGCATATAATAAGCCTCGCACATAATCATAAACCTTTGAACATTACAAATCAGAACCAGAAAGAAACATAGAAATAACAAATACAGATTTAGTTAACTACCTCGAGCCCAGAACATATCATATCAAAATCATCATACATATGCATGAATCATCTTAGAAAATAATTTGGAGTAGCTAGCTCCCAGAAGTTGTGAAGACGCGTATTGCACACGACATCATTCACCAGACAAATCATATCGGATAACAGATCAGATCTAGGATGCATCCATACGCCCCACAGACATATATAGGTAATATAATACCAACTGAGCTCATAACAAATAACAGATAAGGGACGTGGCAGAACATCACTCTACTGCCCTAGAGTCATATCAGAGGTGCATCACTGATACAGACATGGAACCCCCATGACTAGTTAATATTTTGGCTCGGGTGTCAACTAACTTAGGTCAAATCAGAATGTCATAACTAACATAGATCATATTTTATCAAATGTTTAATCATGTTTTCAAAATCAAAGTTCAGATAAGCAACAGCTCAAAAGACACATTAGTGTTCATAGCAAATAACATATCAGATAACTCATATCATAAGGTTCATATTCAAATATAACAAGGTTCAGCGAATATGCATATCAAAGTCTTCCTAACATAAGGTTCAAATCAGATAACGCATGGTTCAATAAAACATAAGTTCAGATAAACAACAAATCACACAATCAGGAAAGGGTTCATAGCAATGGCATTGGAAACCCTAATAAGTAAAATGGAAAGACTAACGAAAGAACATCATAAGGAACCTTTACTAAAAAGGTCAGAATATATGTACGATAACATAAGTGTCTTAAGGTAAGACAGAATATCCGTACCTTAAAGCAATTGAGAGAAAAGTAACGAATGTAGGAATATGAAGATGTAACGTCGCGTCTCCTCCAACGAATCTACACGGATTATGTTTTATTTAATATTTATTAGCATCATTAATATTATAACGGATTTATCGCATTAATACTTTTAGAGTTGTCAGAATATTCTCATTTTAGTGACAGACGAAATTACAACATTTTAGGGTATTCTTCATTAATTCTCCAACTTCCTATTTAGGTTCTAGGGTTTCCCATACTCTTTAAATATTACTAAATACGCATTAAATTCACATATTACTTCTTTTAATGATTTCCCAATTTAACCTAGAACGTAAATGATAACAAACCGAAATTAACTTAACTCATGCGTGTCTCTACAAAAATCAATTTACACTTGTTGAACCCATAATTACTCAGAATTACAAATTACACCCTTGACATCTTTAAGTTCACAATCTCACCTTACTTTATCAGATTTTACACTTTTAACCCAAAGGTTTTAGAATTTACAAAACGTACCCTAATAATTTAAATACAACTCGAATAGCCCTTTAAATATCCAAAATTACATGTTTAACCCCCACACTTATTTTTATACGTTTAGTACCCTTATTTTAATGTTTACAAAAGTAACCCTTAAGTTTCATAATTTACAAAACCAACCCAAAACTTTTATTTAAGGCCGAATAGACATAATTCAAATATAAGCCCTAAACCTAAGTTTAACCAATCATTAGCTCATCATTACTACTTCAATAATTACCTTCAATGATTACAAGGAAACCCTAGTTCATGAAAAACCCTAATCGCCCCTTTTTAAAACCTTCCTCTTTTCATGTTTAATCGACCCATAAAACTCAAAACAATTCATTCAAGCTTCGAATTCACAAATATGTATTTTATTCAGGTCTTATATCATGTAATAGCTTCTGGAAAAATCAATTCATGACCTCTAAAAATATTATACGCCCATTCATTATTAATATACGATTTTAGGGTTTTAGGTTCCAAATAATTCCATACGACTTATTAAACATGCATGGCCAATTTTTATGTGTTCTATATGACTTATAGGACTGAATTCAACATTAGAAACATACCCTTGATGAGCTTGAATCGTTAGAACAAAAGAAGCCAAAAATCTCTATTTGCCGAAACCCTAATTGTCTCAAAACTAACCACGACCAACACAGCAGCCTAGGAACTCGAACACTATTTTTCCCACCTTCTTTACCTTCAATCTTCTCCAAGAAAAATGGTCTCAAGCTCTGGAAACTGGAAATCGATTTGTGAAGGGTTTTGGAGGTCGGTTTGGTGTAAATCGGTATTTAGGGATAAATGTGAACCGAACTTTGTATATATACTTGAGTTACTATTTTTCTTATGGGCTTTATAATGTATTGGACTTAAAATAAATGGTCTCTTAATAATATAAATTTATATTGGGCTTTTATTAATTAAATTCTTTTATAAAACTATTAAATATATTCGGTTATTTAAGTAAAAATAAAAAATGAATTTTTATAAAATCATAAACTATAAAATTAACTTTACAAAGTCATTCAAGATTTATTTGGATCATATGTGATTTTCTTATAAGTTTTCTGAATTTACATAGCTCATTTGGTATTGTGTTTATTTAATTATTCTTGCTTTGATCATAAGGGTATTTTGGTCTTTTTGTGAATTTTAGAAATTCAGGTATTACATAGTCCTTACTCAGTTGCAGATTCTTCAATCCTTCACTACATGGACTGGCTTAAAGTATGGATTACAAATGGATTGATATCTCATAACTCACCAGTTCAAGTAACTCAATCTTGATATTCATACGGCTATGACGTCTGTTCACATCAGTTTAGGCCTCGTAATTCAACATTATGGCGTCTGCAGATAACACTTCAGGCACCGTTCCTCAAAGAAAAGAAAGGTGTACGCTTTAGTGCGCTTTATCTTCAGAAGAAGAGAAATCTTCATGTTTATGACCATTCTCATCGACATTCTTCATCAACAAGCTTCATGTCTCTCCCATGCTCATTCAGTCATCAAGTGGATCTACGTTCATTGATGTATATTCTTAGTCACTTGCTAAATCAAAAATGGCAACTTCGGATGCAGTTTTTGAGGGGGAGAAGAGTGAATATACTAAATGATGATGGATGTTTGAATAATGGTTATACGACTTAATGTTTGCTGACTCTCCTCCAACGCATAATGTTTCACTCACTAAGGATAAATAGGATTTATTGTTTGGGATTCATTGGTTCACGATATGTTTGATGAGAATTTCCAACCACGAGCGAATGTTGATCATCTAAGAAGTACTTCTCAGACTACTCAAGTAGCCCAATCTCCAGTTATTCCTCAAAGCGTTGTTAATGACTATCATTGTAGTTGCACTCATGAATAATGATCCGCTCTTTGGTATTCCTTTGCCAAATCTTCACGGATTATTGTTCCTTCCAATGTGCACTCTGTAAATCAACCAAATGAACATTGAGTATAATGATTTCCTCATCCGCTCGAAGTTATTGGTGAATCTTCCAGATCAGTCTCTACATGTATACTTTTAGGAAGAATGCATTGATGTTGAGGAATCATTTGTTCTGGTTCATTCCGTGGGTCAATGTACATCCGATTGTATGCTTTTTTCACGTGTTGGGCATTTGACACAAGTTGATGACTTCGGAATTAATCATTTATCACTTATTTGAGATTGAAGTTGACTTTCAACAAAGGCGTGTTCTTATTTGATAACTTGCTCGGGCTTAAGAATTTAAGTTGAAGACTTGGGTTATCTAGTTGCCAGCAGTCGGGGTGGATGGTTGAAGACCTGGTTAACTATCACTATTAGGAGTTACGTTGTTTTACTCAGTGTCACATGCAGATGACGATGTGGATAATCTCAAGAGGTGTTAATATCTCATACTTTGTTTGAGTTGTGAGTACTTAGAGATTTGCTTGATGCATAGATTCTCGACACCGTTCTTCCATCATTAAGTGCAAGCTTAGAACACATGCGGAGAATTCTACTTCAGTTTCAAGTTTGGTATAACGGGTTTTCTTCATCAGTGGTCACTTCAAATTGTCTACGAATGGGTTGATAAAGATAGTCAGAGAGAGTTTCTATAGCAGTTGATTCTCACAAGATTCATTTGATCTAATTTTTGTTCTTCTCTATGTCAAGAATATTTGGTATGAATGATGTGTTGTTGATTCTGAGGTATCAAAACCAGCAAGGGGGAAGGAGACATACATCTAAACACACAACGAGTACACATGATGACTTAACACTTCTGCCTGATTGAAGTTATCCCGGAAAGACAATGGTCATAACCGTAGAGAAGCTCAGTGTTTAACTCGTAGCCTTTGGTGTATTATTCCAACTATTGGGGGGAAGGATATATTATTCCAACTATTTGGGGGAAGGATGTATTATTCCAACTATTTGGGGGAAGTGGTCTCTGGAGACTTTTGGTATGTGTTACTTCAGTGTTCAGTTGGAAGAAATGTGAGAAGAATATTTGGAACGTGAGATGATATTGCTTATCGACATCTTCTATATGATTTATGGTAGTGCTTCCGGTTATTGCTTCATGTACACAATGTAATGATGATTCCGATGAGATCGCAACCATCAGGGGAGAGATATGTGTACATCAGGGTCGCACAACATATTCACGGGATCGAGCTTAATCAGTTATTCCGGAGTTGACATCCGCAGAGAAGATCAGTGATTCAACCAATTACTGTGATGTCGTTGTCTCTACTCTGGTTGGGTACTTGTGTACATTATGGGCTGATTGGTTATATGGAAGATAACTGGAATGCACTTGGTAATATGAAGTTGTTGATATATTGTTCCCCTGAATAGACAACTGGTCTATCTCGAAGAGTAATGTGTACATCGGGGATGCACAACACGTTCATGTGATCGGAATGAATCAGTTATTCTGGATTTGATAATCACTGAGGCGATCAATGTTTCAACTTGTTACTTCGGTGTTCTCGTGTTCTTCGGGGTGCTGAGCTTCATTCTATGAGACCAAATGGTCTTTATTCGATGTTTGTCGGTTTGGGGAGAAACTACCAAAGATTCAAATTCAGAAGGCTCATGTTCAGACGATTTTCTTAGAAGCCTTGAATGCTTTGGTGGTGAAAGTTTAAGAGATGTTGATTTCTTTCTTCTACAACGTGCTGAACGATATCCTTATCTCGGTACTCATTTCTTCATCTTCTTAAACTATTTCTCTATCTTGTATATATTTATTCAAAAAGCAAAATACAAAATTACAAAACCTTCAAAAAGCAAATAGAAAAATATAAAACTTTCAAAAAAAATCGATAAAAAATTTGAAAATCTTGAAAAATTCCAAAAAAATATTGTCTTTTTGTCATGTTTTTCTCGATTCGATAATATCTACGGTCTTTGTGCTGTCATTCAAAGAATGACACGGAACTTTAGATGTTGTTCGAATGTTCTTAAAAAAAATAAAAAAAATATCAAAAAAATATTTTTGGGAGAAAGTGAAACTATGGTTTATTGTCATTCCAGGCAGTAGCCCGCTTTTTAAAGAAAGAACAGAGCCATGCTTTATCTTGGTTTTCAAATCTGATGCTCTGTTTCTTTAAACTTATCCTTACTATCTAATGAAAACTAGTTGTTTTGAAAAATAACTCGGACTCTATTTTTTGGAAATCATCTGGACTTAAAGTTTGTCAAAATATCTATCTCTCAATCAACAACTTATGTCATTGATTGAGGGGGAGAATGATTTCAATTAAATCAAAAGGTTATTTGTCATTCAATTGTTTTCAAAAGATATTCATGCATGTTTAATCAATGGAGTTTATTGTCTCAAAATCCGATCCTTATCAGTTAAAACATTTTTTATAATCAAGTCACAATTCTCCTTAAAAGCTTTCAAAATCAATTTAAATCTACAGATATCACAAATCTCAAATGATTTGATAATTGTGATCGGGGGAGAATTTGTGATTTAAATTGGATTTAAACTGATAATTCGATAAATGGTTTTATAAGGATGAACAAGCTCTCCTTCCCACATGTGCCAAACGATTTCAAATTTTCCATGCACATGTTGAGGGGGAGCATCTATCTTAAACTACAAAGATCTGAAACGTGATCAATTTATCTTAATGTGCAGTCTTTTCCTAATATGTGCAAAACATTTTCAAATATCTATGCACATATTGAGGGGGAGCAAATTTTTGAAAACCTCATCCTTCCCCAATATGCTCTATCTACTTGATTTAATCAGGGAAGTGATGATGATATTTTTAGAAAATGGTAACCAAATAAGTTAATTCTTCCTCTTGCCTCCGTGTGCTGAAACAATTTCAAATACATGAAGCACATGTTGAGGGGGAGCTCTTGTTCTAAAAATATCAAAAACAATTCAGGTACAAAATGCTTTGATAATATATCACAAGTATCTGGATTGATTTTCAAAAGGTTTTCAATTGGTTCCAATGGCAGATTAACAATACCAAATAGACCGACCAACTTTACTTTATGTATGGTAATATAAGGATGATAAGGTTAGGTATTTGTTCCCATGATCCGCTAGAACCGGAGGGATCTACCCAGGGACAATCAACTAGATAGTGTAGAAGTCCTTAGGTATATTGAAAAAAGGAGAAAAATGAGATATGAGAAGAGTGCGGACTGAGGCTGAGCTAGTACTGGAATAAACCCAACAAGGTTCTAGCTATGAAGTCTCGAAAAGCACTGAAGGGGTTGAAGAATGAAAAAGAATTGAACGAGAAAAGGGTGAAAACAAATAGCCCTCCAATTATTCAACCTTAGGGCAGATATCGGGTTCAATTCATATGCTACTGGTGGTTACCAAGGTAACATCGGTATTGAAGACAAGATGTCATGGACCCAGTGACGCACTGCACTTCAACTTCCCAAACCACTCAAGTTCCTCTTAAAAGGACTTGTTTCATTCTCACGGGGAACCGACATTATCTATCGACTTTCTCTTAGAGATTGTTGATATTGAAGAAGGAGACCCTCTCCCTAGTCTCCAATATAGGATCCAAATATGCACAATTGAGTCTAGAGCCACGAGATCATCAATAAATCTCATTAGGACACTTGCAATGAAGACTCTCTGTTTCACACAATGTGGAAAGAGAGATTATATCTTGAGTCCTACTCATTATCCTTGTGGTATTGCCAGAACATCCGAGTGATATGTAAACATATTCACAATGAAGATGGAAAGCCTTCTGGAGCCAACATAAAACAAGCTCATGGTAGGTGGCATGTGAGATCTATTCAATAGATCAACCATGTGACAACTGAACATAAACAATGGGGCGATTCAATCTTTTGAATCAATCATGGTTCAGGATATGGATTGACAGATACCTTTGAAAAACCGGTCGTTGTGCTTAAAAAACTCTTTTCTTTAGCACGTCGACTGTGTACTTATATTTCAAATCATAAGGTGTTTATGATTGATAATTGATTTTCATTAAAACCTTCGTTGTATTGCAAAAACAGTTTTTTATTGAGCGATACACGATTGTTTTTCAAATCTCTTTTTATCAATCAGTGAATCTCAATTCGCTGGTTCACTCACTCTGTGTTGTCTTCTTTGAGACGTTCCGGTTTGAGAACAGCTAGAGCAGCTGCGAAACCCTGTCAAGGAAATTCGTAGGAATTATACCTGATCACAGGCAGTACATGTACTGATCAACGGGGAACCGTGGGCCGTGTACCTCAATTCAACGAAAGTGATCAAAGACACTTTCGTGCGCTTTATTGCTAACTGTTGTATGCTGGTACGCCCGACGTTTGCAGCTGATCTGAATGATGCGGTCAATCCATAGCCGCATGCTCACACTACACATTCACTTCTAAAGAAATCATGATTAGTGCATCAATGACTCTGATATTTTCACTCCATGCTTCTGCTACACTGCTGCCAATATCATGAATCAATAAAAGCTTCCGCTACTCTGATGAGAATACATCATGATCCAGAATATGAGCATGTCGGTCCGTATGTCACAACATCACATAATACCAACAACACAATGGATGAGTCAGAGATTGATGTTTGCTGATGATCTCAAAACTGGCTCAAAACTCATTATCACGTGGATCAGTAAAAAGACCTCCACTTGGATTAATCAAACATGCAATGTGAAGAATCAATGACTGCGAGCTTCAGAGCAAAGTACTACATCAAGAATGCAAGAACAATTTTTTTGTAATATCTTTTTGTATTCAATGTATGTTTAATGTGTGTTTGAGGTGACCTCCCTTAGGGGGAGATTGTTAGGATTTAGTAAATCTAGTTATTGAAGAGTCGGTCACCTCAAGTATATGTAATCGTTAGAAAGCTCGTAGTCGTAGATTATTATAAGTTAAGTAGTATTTAGTTTAGTAACACCGTGGAGGACGGACGGGTCTTTACCCACTATATGCCTGATCCACAGCCCGATAGGTGGCGATTTATGTAATGACTATAAATACTCTCTACCTTCCAAGGTAGAGAGTTGGAGCTGATAATAAGATTTTTCTTTGTCTCACTAAAGTTCCCTAAACCTCTAACTTTCTCTCTCTAAAACTCATCTTGTACGCCTCTTGTGTTAATGATATGATGTGTTTGTGAAATCCAATATGTTACAGTGCCTGAATAGAAGTTCTTGATAATCGAGTAACTTGAAGTCTTGTCCAGTTACATAATCCATTTGATTGATCTATATTCCTCAACAACATTACCAGGACACCTACTTTCAACATAAGTTTGTGGTTTGGAACACCTGAGAACTTCAATCCGTTGATAAATTCTGGTGAGAAAACAGATTCATCTATGGTTGAGCCACGATCAGATTTATCAACGCTGTCACAACTTAGATAAACCATTTCTTCACCGGGAAATGTCTGTAGCAAATGATCGTTTATAGTGTCCACGACCTCATTTGTCGGAGCAAGAATTGCTTTTTCTTGAAAGTATGATGGATCAGGTATGTTACTCAAAAGGTTTGGATAAGTAAAATCAATAATAGATGTTATCGGGTCATCAGCCGCATGTATTAGAATATCTTCAGGTATATCTATCGAAACCTCTCCATCGTTTGCTTCTCCAAGCTGTCCGTCTCCTACTTTCAACATCCATTCTGCAAATTCTCGTATCTCAGTTACATCTTCAGGGCGTGATGCAACGGTCAGTCTCATATTGGCCGTTAACTTGAGAACTTTGCATTGATCCCATAGGTACGACTGCTTTAAAGATGCACTGACAATGTCTTGACGTGAACCTTTTGGAATAACAGGCAGCACTTGCCTAAAATCACCACCAAAGACCACTGTCATGCCACCAAAAGGCGTTTCACAAGTGTCAAACCTGCTCTTACGTAGTACGTCTCTCAAAGAGCGATCTAAAGCCTCAAAACAATGCTTATTTGTCATGGGCGCTTCATCCCAAATAATAAGCTTACATTTCTTTAACAAAGCTGCGAGATCACTCTGCGGACAAATGGAGCAAGTAGAAGTCTCATCAATATTAATAGGAGTATGGAATCTGGAATGAGCAGTCCGGCCTCCTGACATCTGTAAAGATGCAATACCAATGGATGCAACGTTTATGACAATATCACCTTTTCGTCTAATACCTGCAGCAAGCGTTTTCCATAAGAAGGTCTTCCCAGTACCTCCGTATCCGTATACAAAATAAACACATCCTTTTCCTGTTTCAACGGATGTCATGACGGTGTCATAGACACTTTTCTGTTCAGTGGTTAAAGCGGTGTATAGACGCTCGTATTCAGACTGTAGCTCGGCTAGGTTGTAATCCAACTCATCAGTAAAGATGCAATACCACTGGATGTAACGTTTATGACAATATCACCTTTTCGTCTAATACCTGCAACAAGCGTTTTCCATAAGAAGGTATTCCCAGTACCTTCGTATCCGTATACAAAATAAACACCTCCTTTTCCTGTTTCAACGGATGTCATGATGGTGTCATAGACACTTTTCTGTTCAGTGGTTAAAGCGGTGTATAGACGCTCGTATTCAGACTGTAGCTCGGCTGGGTTGTAATCCAACTCATCGTATATAAGACGGTTGCCAAACTCCGATATGTATCTATCATCTGGATAAGGCATCTCAGGAAAACGTCTCAAAGTGGTATCTCTAGATCGCATAAGTTGTTCGATCCAAAATAAAGCCACATTTTTTTTTCGTCATCACTAATTCTCAAACCTGCATGAAATAAATTATTTAATTATTGGATAAGCATTGAGTGGGAAAATATTTATGTTTTGTATAAATTTATATAGACATGTATATCAGATGAAGGAAAAAGCAATGTTTTTTTTATGTGATTTGGCACAAAAAAAGTTAATTAAAATTGTAGTCTAAACAAAATCACTTGAAATGATTTTTTTTGAAAGAAAAAGGCATAATTGGGTGTTTATTTGTTTGTCTTCTTTATATACAGTTCCAGTACGATTTATTTATTTTTTGGTTTATTTAGCGTTAACATTCTTAGTAGGAACATAACAACATAATATAGTAAGAAAACTATAATGTTGGGCGTACCTGGATGCCCTAAAATCTGTCTTCTTTTGTATTCGACATCTGCTGCAAGAAAATGCCAAGTTTGTAACCAAACAGTCAAAGGCGTGCCAAGTTCTTTCTGTGAAAGCAAGGTAACGAAAAGGTGACGGAGATGTTCAGCGGGTGCCCAATGTGCTGCCTCTTTAATACTTTCAATATACTCCTTGTCGTCTTCTAAAAGGCCCGCTGCATAGCACGCTTCTTTTTAAGTAGGATAAACTACACCATTAATCTTCTTTATTTCATCATGTGGTCTACAACCGTTTTGACTATTAAGAAGCATACGACAATAGTAGGCGTCACCAGTTGAAATAGGACATTATGAATTCTGCCAATTGTGTATCGTTGCTTCCTAAGAGTCCATATTCTTTTTGGGAGATTCCAAATGTATTTTGTAGGAAATTGAGCATATGTCAGCTTCCTTGCTGCTGGAAACCGTCTATTCATTTCCATCCAACCTTCGAACATAGAGGCACCAACAGATGGCTTGTGAATAACGGTTTCAAGGTTAGAGTTCTCGTCATACACAACCTGCTGCTCGCCAGGCAGATGAAATGACAGCCTTTCAACTGATGGCATTATGTAATGAGTCTCAAGTTTAAATATTCTCCATGCAGCCTCACAAGCAGATAGGTACCAACAATCTAAGAAGGCTTTAATCTCGTCAACAGGTTTAGCAATTTGTTGTCCGTCTCTTGTGGTAGATGGTTCTTACAACTGTGCTGATATTCTATCGGGACCTTTGTTTATATACTTAAACAAATATTTAATTTATCCCGTTTGATTGCACCACTCAACGTTAATGTGGCACTGATAACGTTTCAGGAGTGTTGCATTATATGGGATAACATAACCATTATGCAACTTGTGCCCATATTTTTCAACACAATGTCCATTATCACGTCTTCTATAAACAGGGTACCCATCCGAGTCAACTGAACTTCGCAGTAAGATTTTTTTGGGAAGTGTTTAGTACATTTCCCGCCAACCGTGCAAACCTGATTTGGTTCATCAACACCGCAAGGACCATGCATCATAAAATCAAAAACTAATTTGTACAAATCGAGATCCTCATTTGGGTTCGGTATCTCAGCAGATATGAACTTATCAATATGTTCAGCGTTTGGCACCTTGTCATCCTTATGCAAGAGCAAACATATATGCGCGTGTGGAAGTCCTCTTTTTTGAAATTCAACGGTATACGCAACTGCATAAAATTGTTCAAATTAGAGTGAAGTGTAATAATGAATCGTTATAGAAGTTGTCGCACAAGATAAATTTATTTAAATTCAAAAAATGGAAGAATAGATGGAACAAATTTAAGTATAGTACCTGCTTGAATACATCCGAATAGGCGTAACTCTCTAACATCCTTTACAAACTGGTCCAGTTTCATTTTAAAAACCCTAGTAAGAACATCAGGTCGGTCTGTAGATGAAAGGTTGTGCTCTCGCATATATCTTGCAATCTCCGGCCAGTTAGGGTTGCATGTTACCGTTATAAACAAATTTGGACACCGTAAAACCTACACAATGCCATGGCATCCATATAGTTCTGTTGCATGTACCTCGGCCCACCAGTAAACGAAGAAGGTAATATGATAGGCTTTCCAAGGGAGGTGGAATCGGTATTTCCAGATGCAATGCTTTGACGAATATTTGAGTACGTATCACACCTAAGTTTTGACTGTTTCGAGCGATGGAAATACAAACGCTCTGTCTCAACCATTGTGTAACCATCCACAAGAAATTGCTGAAACAAACGACCTCCACATACAAATAAGTTCTCTTGATTAGGACGATCCTGTATTTGATACGCAAACCTGTTGTTCCCTATTCACTATCGTAAAAACAGTGAAGTATTAAAAAACAGATAATAGTGAATCAATGACTGAAGTAAGATGTAAGCAAAACACACTGATAAATTTTCAACATAATATTATTTATTAGAAATCAATCAAAAAGAATACATTACCCAAGTACTTGCGGAATAGTACTTGGGATTGAAATGACAAAGGGTTGGTACTCCTCACTAAGTTCAGGCTAAGTCTGGACATAACTACTATGGAACCACTGAGCTATCTCAGGGACTGAGTTGTATTTGGAGGATTGAAAGATGGCTTGTGTGTGTGTGTGTTTTACAATTGACAAGCTTAATCTTTCACTCCATCTCTTATGCTATTTATACAAGTATGAGTTTTAACTCTATCCTAAGTGACAAACTGACATTTTGCAGAAGACAAATACCGATGTATTTTGTCTCTGTTTACAAAGACTATATCAAGTAAGAGACAGGGCAGCTTTCCATAAGTCAGTGATGACTGATGACACTGAGCCTGATAGTTTGCCATTCTGGGAAAGTTGACTTTGGTTGATACGGACTTCGTCTTATCTGATTCGAACTTATCCCGCCTTATCCCGCTCATTCTTCAGTCTTCATTGTCTTCAGTCTTCTACTTTAGTTTGTCTTCAGTGTAAGTAGTTGGTGAGGAGTTTAGGAATTCAGTGAGTTATTGTCATCACTCACTAAATCCACCATCTCCTTCTTGACTCAGTCTTCACCCTTTAAGTTCCGCCTTACTGAGTGGAAAGACTTCTTCTTCGCCTCTTACTGAGTATCCTGAAGATGGCTCACTGAGAGACTATGCACTCAGTGACATGTTAGTGTTTAGCGGTCTAAACACTTAGGGTATTTTCTATTCAAATCCTAGATTTAAGGGGTTTGGGTATTTACTGAACCCAACAAAACCACTCCCGCATAGTTACTATTTTGGCATTCTTTTCAGTTGCGGGTTGGCCATTTTTCTTTCTATGTGGTATTCCCAAGGTATAGCCATTTTGTGCACATGGCATCAACAATGGATATTGCAATGCAAGGTACATAGGATGAAAAATATTAATACGTTGCAAAGGTCCATTTCTCATTTCCGATACAATATCCCTTTGTTCTGCACATGAATCGAGGTCTCCTACAATAAGACCAGCAACTTCATTGGCGGTTGGAAGATTGTATTGTCTGCCATCTTTGCCACGCTTTGCAATGAGCTTTATTCTAATATTATGCTCAGTGTTTTCTTCATATCGATCACGTACTCTTCTAAATGTTTTAACCAAATCACTTGAATTATCTAAAACATCTTTTACTTCGTTGATAATATTTCGATCGATAGGATGCTTTGAATTTGAAGGACCAGATGATTTGGAAGAAGAGCTGCAAACGTACATAGTGGTGGGACGTAACATGATTAGAGATTTCAAAGAAATAAACTTCTACCGACATAAGATTGATGTTACAAACATACAATAATACAAATTTATAGTTGTAATTTTTATCATAAACATTCAAGTTATACAAATTTCAAATGTGTATAAGTATGGATATCTATATTCGTATTGATATACTTTACGGAAATTTAAACACGCATCTACTCTTTTCGAACTATCAAACGGGTAAACGTTCAAATACTAACTCTCATTGCATACCGCTTAAAGATCAAAGTACGAGAAAGACTGACATGTTTGGTACCGCCGCTGCTTTGCGCGGGGTACTATGCTAGTATATAAGATTGAGTTCAAAAAATTATTGGAGAGTATTAATGACACCATTCTTGAAGTGAAAATAGCCATGCGAATTGCAAGTATATTTATTGAGAGACATATGAAGTGTTCATGTATTCATTGACGCACCTACTAATCGTAGCTGTTACATGGTGAGGTGTTAATGTATCCATTGAGGCACTTATTAACTGTATATGTTACATGGGTGAAAAATATCTATCATCATGTAGTAATTACAACAATTAAGAATTGTCATCTATAAATTAGATATGCTTCAGTTAATCTTCCACCATTCTTTAATCTTCCATCATAATTACTGCATTCTACTTCAACATGTCAAAGCAGTCTTCACAAACCATGGGCAAAGAAGTTGCAACACCAAACCGTTTGTTGTGTTTGGATGACCTTGATGTCGGTGTGACTGGGACCATCATGGTGATGGTTTACAGAATGTGACATGTCAATGCAGTCACCGGGCGCTATCTCAGCACAGACTTTGTAGTCTCTGATTCCAAAGTAAAACATATTCAAAATCAGCAGCTGATGAATAACTGTTTGGTTCTAATGTTGTTAAAACATACTTACACTTAGTATTTGACAAATAACCTTTTGGTTCAATTGTTGTTTGACTGTTTTGCATAACTCAGTATGTGATAAATACAGTTGGTTCTAATGTTGTTAGACTGTTTTGCAGGGTGGTTCAATTAAGTGTACTGCAAGGAAGCACATTCCTCATAATTTTGTCAGGTTGAAAGAAGGGTTGGTTTATTCTATTAAAGACTTTGTGGTCAAGCCCAATAAGGATGATTACCATATTATGCAACATGATCCCTTCATGCTTGAATTTGATGGGGCAACAACGGTAAAGAAAGTGACTGTTAAGGATGCAGGCTTTGAGAGGTACCCTTTTGAGCTTCAAGATTTAGCAAACCTGGAAAGTACATATAACAAGTATTTGGTTGGTAAGTTTTTTTTTAACAATACTTTCGTTGCCTTTTGTTATTATTGTTATGCATGCATTCTGATATGTAGATCATAACTTTACAGATGTAGCCGGTTACGTGACGAATGTGGGCAGGGCAACTCAGCAAAATTCAGGCTCTCGAACCCTTGATTTTTACCTGGAAAATCAAAGGTTAGTATGTTGCCGTGATTTTTTAAGTGTACATACTATGTATTAGGCTCTTGAACCATTGATTTTTTCCTGGAAAATAAAAGGTTTGTATGTTGTAGTAAATATCTATGCATACATGTTATATATTACGTGTATCGTTTAGCCTATACCATAGACTGCAAATCAAATTTTAAGTTTTTGATATAGTGGGCAGTCAGTCCAAGTGGCGCTGTGGGGAAGCTTGGGAGACGTGCTTATAGAGAAAAAGACAAAGCATGCTGGCCTTTGCCCGGTTGTATTGACATCACTGAATGTCAAAGATTACAATAGTACATACGCTATGCATTATTAGCAAATGTCACCCATAAAATAAAGTGTCGACATAACACATTACCTTTATTTTTAACCTCCCAGACAAGCTTTATCTGTCAAGCAGCTCTTCCACCTTAATTTTCGATGATCCTGAAATACCTGCACTAAAAGCTCTTACATATGATATGAGGTAATCAACTTTTGTATTTATTTTATACGTGAATTGCTCCATACCTCCATTATGCTAACACCATCTATGGTTATGTCCTACAGTCATATGGAAATGAATAAGGTTGCTTTGCCCGCTGACATTTCCGTGCCAAAGGATGGGACATTGCAAAACCTGCTCCTTTGGGCCCGCAACTGGAAGAACAATGTAAGCTACAATTTACAGATTTAACATTGTGTGATGATAAACAGACCATTTAACTTATAAATTATATGCTTGTGAAGCCTTTGACCTACAACTGTATGGTTGGGATTGATGGTGTTAGGACTAGAAAGGGTTGGAACTACCCGTCGTGCGGTGACGCCAAGTGTAGAAAAGGTGTCACCCGTAAACAAGGGAGGTTTTGATGTGATTCATGTGACAAGGACATTTCCTACCCAGTTTTAAGGTAACATTGTTTCTTATAACCCCCAATGACAAACAATATTAAATATTAAATGTACCGTACCTGACATCTGTAGAGCACTCCAATGTATAGGCTTGAACTTGATGTGTCGGACGGAACATAGTCCGTTATTGTTGTTTTGTTTGATGAGACTTCAACAGAGTTGGTTGGGTGCTCAGCTGAGTCAATAGTAGAGTTGGGTGATGAGGTACATTTATATTGAGTAAATTAAATATGAACCATGTCATCTACTTACCATATGTTACAGGTTTCTGAGGAGCATCCAAATGTACCTCAAACGATAGCAAACCTCATTGGTACCACACACATGTTTGAGTTGAAGTACAACAGTTACTTTGAACATGAGACATTTAAGAGCTTCACATGTTGGAAGGTCCATCCAACCCAAGCAGTGGATGAGGGTGCCGGTTCAAGAACACATGTTGCTGCCTCACTCGAAAAAAGCTCGCCATTGAAGAGATTGGTAAAGAACCCAACTGTATCTACCCCATCCAAATCTGTTGAGGATAAAAATGATAAAAGGTTGGCTAAAAATTATCCATTTTAAAAGTCATATTAGTAAGTGGAATTTTGCATTAACGTACCTTTTCTTCTTCTACACCTATCCAGCTTTGTATTTGAAGACTCTGATGTCGAACTAACAACTGTTGAGGATGATGACCCCGACGCTGATGAGGATGGTTGTTCACGTGGCAAGAAAAAGGAAAGAAGATTTACAGTTATCAAAGATGAATCCGAATATAATATTGGATGTACCACGATGAATATCGTGCTTGAATAATGTTGATCGTTTAGAAAATTAGTTAGATAAAAATAGTTGGTATGCCAATTTTTTGTCTTTAGGTGTTTGTTTCCAACTATTCCAACAATCAAAATTTTATATTCCCGTTCCAACAAGTAAGAATATAAATGTTATTAGTACTATAGATATTGCATGTATATTTGATAGACAATACTATCAAAATCAACAAGCAGTCTTAACTTTTACTATGGCAGCAGTCACTCTTCAGCAATTCTAACTTAGTACTGACAACATTAACTTTGTTTTAACAGTACTAAACACTTAGAGTCTGCAAACAATCTTAACTTTAACTAACAGTCTTTACCCTTTGACCAACAACATTAAAACACTTGGAGTATTTTTCCTTGAAATACATTAGCAGTCTTATCATTTCATAAACAGTCTTAATCATATGATCAGCAGTATCATCAACAACATCAAAAAGTATCAGCCATATGCGGATTCCTCTAACATTAACACTTTGAATCCTGCCCTTATACCCTTATCTATCATAAAACGAAGTCATACTACAAACCTATTGTTAATACAAATAAACCGTAAAAACGTTTATTTATATTTTACGATCTTCTAATGTTTTGTCGATAACAAACGTAAAATCATTTTAACGAAACAAATAAAATACGTAAATAGTTTGAGCCAATAGTTTGCTAACACACTTAAATTTTCATATAAAACACTAAACAAATAATAGTGTTTCATGTTATATAAATGCATATGTATAACAACTAGTGTTTACATAATATGGATATGTACTTATATATACTTAGTACATATATTGTAATGGGTAAAAATCTAAGTACTTGACCCATTGACTAGATACATTGAATATAGTTGGGTAAAACCCAAAGTCCATGACCCATACCCATGGAGCTTGATCCATAACCCGTGACTCATTGCATGACATCATGCATGAAGTCATGTTGGGTATTATCCATGACCCATGGACCTAAACTATACCCATGATCTAATGTCTAGATACATTGTATCTATTTGGGTACCCATGACCCAAAGTCCATAACCCATGACCCATGATCCATGACCCATAACCTAAATATGGAGTAGCGTCCACAGATCCCCAAGATTACACTTGATGGATCCCTCAAGTAAGGGATCCGTGGGATCCGGGGAACAATAGATGTTTTTGCCTATAAATAGTGAGTCATTTCTTCATTATAACTCACCCCTTTTACACATACTTTCTCCTAGTATTGTAAACTCTCTAACCTCATATCCAAAGGATCTTTCTATGTAGTTTTGTGTTTGTGTGAATCTCTAGGTTCCTCTTAAAGGCGAGATCACCACCTCTTGAAGTCGAGCAAGCTCAAGTCCATGGGTTGCCAAGCTTCGTCATCATCAAGACTACTGAAGTTATCTTGTTGATAGTTCTTTCCTCCCTCCTTAGAAGTATTGTGTTGAAGGCATAAGTGAAAGATGCCAAACGTGTCAAGTAGAAGGCATTAGTGAAAGGTGCTGAAGGTTCGTGTCAAAGGCATTAGTGTGGTCCATTTTTAAGACTTTTTTCTTATCTCTTTCCCAAAAGAGCCACGCTCAACTGCTCAACTGCTCGACCCCATACATATTACGACACGTGGCATTTCCTGGTACTGTTCCAATTGTACACTAAGTGTCACATCAAATCTTAAAGAAATATCTTATTTTGTTTTCTTGCATAAAGTCAACGCTCAACCGACGACGCTCAACCGTCGGTGCTCAACTGGGGGCCAACTTTTCACTTAGGAAATTGAAAAAGCAAACCAAAAGATTTCCCAAATCCAAGTGATCTGACAATTTTTTATTTATTTATTTTTTCTTTTGCCACTTTAACGATTGAATATCATCAAAAAAAACACACACACAACACACAGTAAACATACACTAACAGTGCATGGATTAGAAAAAAAAAAGTCACGAAACTTTGATCACACAACACCCGTTTTGTTGTTTAGATCATTTCCAGACCAGATCCGTTGATGTTCCAGATGACAAAGTAGACGCAAAAAAATCAAAATGGTAAGTATTCACACTTGATTAATTTTATTTCTTACTACAACTTAGGGTTTTGTTGCATCCCTTTTGTTGCAACTTAGGGTTTTGTTGCATCCCTTTACATCATGTTTTGTTTTATGTGAAAATTACCAAAAAAGAGGAAAAATCCATACACGTTTGTGGTTTTTTTATAATTTTTTTAGCCTTTTTGAGATGGTTTAGGAAAAATGAATAAAATGATACTATGTTAGTCCAAAAAAGAGGAAAAATGATACTGGGAAGAACTAATTTTAAAATGACACTGTAGTTTTCATTTCTCTAGCGGTTGAGTTGATTGGTAAAACGATACTGTGATAGAGCTATATAGGTGTAAGTAACATATAGAATGCGTTAAATGAGAGGGTTCGAAACTGTATTAGTCCCATTTAATAAGAGGTTTAGGGTTAGTTGTCAAATAGGTGTAATTAACGTGTATTGACACTTGATCTAGACAGAATGAACACTTAGCGATGAGTTCTTAGTCCTGAATACATCGGTGTCGATGCAACCACTCATATTGTTGAAAACCTCTCTTCGAGCATAGATTTGGTTTTCTGCGGATATGCTTTTACTTGTAGATACTTGTAGTTTAGATGTTGTATGCCTGACTTGATGAGTGCTTTTTAAAAGCAAATGATAGTGTGCTTGTAGCAAGTTGTTAATGGTCATTGTTTGTTTTACTTGTAGACACTTCTTGTTTGTTTTAACTTTTTTAATATGTTATTTCTTGTAGGCGTATGATGATAGAGTTATTGTTAAAAGCAAAGTGCATTACTTCGTACTTATGAAGGATCGATTAGACCAGCCGCGCCGTTCCATGTTTAAAGCCACATGTTTTGGACCATGGCTCGATCTTACCTATGTCGATAACGAGGAAGGCCTTGTTCATTACATGCTTCGGAAACAATTCCATCAAAACAATGATAGCTATGATCTTCCACTTGTATACTATTTGAATGGACATTCTCTCTATTTTGGTCAAAATAAATTCTGCCTGGTTACTGGTTTTAGATTTGGTATGGTCAGTTTTAGGAAATGGCGTAGTGGTGATATCCCTTTCCGTCACTGAGTTTTTCCAAACAATGTAGGTCAACATGTTAAATTAATTGATCTATTATCGGTTATTGAAGATGAAGAGCTGTTTCTAAATCTGTCAGATGAGGATGCGATACGGGTTTGTCTGTTGCTAACGCTTGAGGTGATATTAATGGGTAAAGACTTGGGGTCTATCATTGATGATATTTTTCTGAGGATGGTCGAGGATCTTGATGAATGGAATGCATTTCCATGGGGGGAACTCCTTTGGAGGCAGCTTTATGAGTCTATTAGAAATGTCTCTTCAAATCATCCAACGGTTTACCGTCAAAGAACTGGTGATAAAGAATCCAACGATGTTCCTACCTATAGCTTGAAGGGATTCGTTGCTGCTTTCAAGGTTAACACAAAAAAAATTTGCTCTGTCAGATGAGGATGCGATACGGGTTTGTCTGTTGCTAACGCTTGAGGTGATATTAATGGGTAAAGACTTGGGGTCTATCATTGATGATATTTTTCTGAGGATGGTCGAGGATCTTGATGAATGGAATGCATTTCCATGGGGGGAACTCCTTTGGAGGCAGCTTTATGAGTCTATTAGAAATGTCTCTTCAAATCATCAAGCGGTTTACCGTCAAAGAACTGGTGATAAAGAATCCAACGATGTTCCTACCTATAGCTTGAAGGGATTCGTTGCTGCTTTCAAGGTTAACACAAAAAAAATTTGCTATCATTAGTTTACTGTTTTTTTCCTTTAATTGTAGGGCTTGAAAACTATCTTCATATGTTTCTCGTCCTCGTAACTTATATTTGTTGTGTTAACTTTTTTTAGATATGGATCATAGAGTGTGCTGACACGAGTAAAAGTAAACAGTGGTGGAACAAGGCTCCAGGGGTGATCCCAAGAGCACTTGCATGGTCGAAACACACACCATTTAGAAAGACTGATTATTTCGACCAACTTTTTGACAAGGTAATTATATATAGTATTTTATTGATTGGTTAACTTTAAACATATACACAATTTTAGATACCATATAACTTATAAATCTTTTGTAAGGACTCAAAACCCAACGTGATTATGCCAACATGCTTTGAGGCTGAAGCTGAATGGTTCACACGAAGCATTGAATTTTTCATGTGGTATACCCCGAGAGCGCCGCCTCTTGCAAAATGGGGGCCCTGGGATGAACATTTTCAGAAAGTGGCCGCGAATAAAGCTAGGCAGAAAGTGGTATACCCCGAGGGTTATTCAATGGAGAGCATGGGTAAAGAGGTAGAAGTTGTTTCAGCTGATGAAGGGTTAAGGCTTTGGAAGCCCGCACTTTGAAACTTGAGACTATTATTCAAGTTTATCAATTCTTGACCAAGTTACATTGCTATCAAACAATTACCATGTGGTATGCTAATACGCGGATTTTGTTTCTAAAAACTTTATTCTGCAGGTCATAATGAGTGACAGAGACAAAATGAACCAAGAAACCTATGAAAAGGGAATAAATTGTATTAATGTGACTATACCTTTAATTCTAATGTTCTACACTTCTACTAATAGGTGTTATAAACTTTTGTATGCAGGTTTATGGAAACAAAGTTAACACAGTTGATGGAGACAAAATGAAGAATGATGCATATGAAAATGTAATTAAATGGTATTTATGTGATTATACCTTTCATTCTAATGTTATACTAATAAGTGTCTACCACTTTGGTATGCAGGTTTATGGAGACATAGTTAACACAGCTGACGGAGAACAGGTAATTTAATGATATTTTGTTTTGTTCTTATTTCATTTCTGATATAATTAATAACTTGCGATAATAAAAGTTTGTTAACCTTTTTCATATCATCCGCAGCCTGTAGATCTTGCTAATGAGTATTGCAGTCAAGTCAATGATTTTTTCAAGTTGTTTGATACGCCACATGTTGATGTGGATGGCAAGGTTGATGGATTGGAAAACGTCTCAAAAGGAAAACTTGAGAAAGCTAAAAAACACGAGGAAGAGGAGGAGCAGAGGGGAGAGAGTAAGAAGTTGAGTGTTGAAGCTGAAAATAGATTGAAGGTTATTGAGAAACTGAATTCACCTCCCATGAAAAGGGCTTTGGAGCAGTGCGAAACAAAGAAGAGGAGGCTTGAACATGTTCCTAGGTCACCCTATGTGTAGAAGAGGAGTAAAACTTCTGATGTTACTAGCCTAGAAGATATGTTGAAGGGTCGAAAGTATTTACCTGTTCATACTCCAGTTATGGCTGAGAAGTTAGTACAAGTCAAACCATGGGTAGAGGTATGAGAAATGATTCATTTGCTTTGAAATATCAGTCACAGCTCAACTGCTCAACGTGTAAACGTATTATTACATGAATGATTTACATTGTCTTTATTTTTAGGTTCTAGAACGGCCATACCAAAACCTCGATAAAATTTATGTTAACTTTGAAGTTGATCGATTCCTGGTTAAGGACGGGTGGCGTAACTGTGTGTTCCCTTGGTCTGATATCGTTGTTGAACGTCATTTCTGGGATGCTTTAACCGGTTTCGACGATAATCGTAAAGGATGGCTACGTGACGAGGTAAAGTAAATTTTATTTACTTTACTCAGTTTTTTATAAAACATGCTTTTGGTTGTCTCTGCCTGCCATTTGATTTTAAGTAATTTTTACATTTTAGTGTTACATGAGATACTAGATATAAGTATCATTAATCCATCATTTACTTTAAGCACTTTAGGTATTTTAGTATAGCATCCACCAAATCCATTAAATTCTTTCTCAAATGACATTATTATTTGTTAAAAAAAAGTGTACTGTAGCCACAAAGAAGAGTATATTATTCATGACTTCAAAACTTCGCTGCTTTTAGCAGTACAGATTTTACAAGTCTTGATTAACTTCATTTTTTTTCTTGTACACAACAATTTTTTGAACCAGTAGTGATATCATTTGAGAAATGATTTTTGTGAATTTGGTGGATGTTATGCTAAGATGCCTAATTTACTTGAAGTATTTTGATCCAACTTTCTATTTTGAGTTTCCCCTCGAAATTCCATTGCCATGACGACGTAGCAATGGGTGTTGGTGTAAGCCATTGTACATGTTACGTCGTCATGGGAATGGGTTTTTTAGCAGAGGCTAAAAGTAGGAAGGTGTGGCAATGATGCTTGTCTCGTAACACTATCTTACTTGATATCTAGTACAAGTAGAGAAAATGAAAAGCACAGTTTTTTTTATGAATGACTGAATATATATGTCAATTGGTTTTACCTACAGCACATTGATCTTTGGATTAGCTACATGTGGCATACCAGACCATCAGATATGGACTAGTCTATGGTAAGCTGCTTTTTCCTACCATTACTGACGAACGAAAAGATGCCTGTCTGGTACGCAAACAAAGAAACTTACCCTCTGGGTTGGGGTGATGTTGAACGAGTTTTCATTCCCATAAATCAGCCAGAAACACATTGGTCCCTTGTTGTGTATCATATCCAGACCGGTCGAGTTACATTCTATGACAGTGGACCTGTATATGATCCTGAGACTCGTCCATTCTATTTGAGTGTGAGGAAATGTCTAGAGACTAGGCTTCTGGAAGTGTTGCAAGAGGCAGGTGTTTTTGAGAAGAAGGGAATTGATCCTATGACCTATAGGATTACTTTTAACAATGCTATGAATTTTCCTAAGCAGGGTGGATTGTATGATGATTGTGGTGTGTGGGTCTGCATCTTCTTATTCAAGTCTGCATCTTCTTTTTAATGGACTATTTGTCATGTTAGTATGAATGTAATCTTGAACGTAAATTAGGTGTAGTAGTTGGAAGTGGTATTCTAAGGTGTCGACTGATATATTTGGAAGTGGATTTCTAGGGTGTCGATTGATATAACTGTAATGTGAAACATAAAACATGTTTACTAGTTTAGCAGCTACATTAGGTTAGTATTGTGTCCACTCAAAATCACACTCTTAACTAAAGCGTATAAATGTACAGGTTAGGGAATGGCAAACTGTTGGATGTGGATAATCCAGTTCAGGCTGCATTGGCGTACCGTGAAAGAATGGTTAGGTTTTATTACAAGCACAAGATCCATGTTGGCTGAATGTTTTATGTGCTTGTTTTGTTAAACATTTAGCTGTCGAATTTGTAAACAATTGTATGGTTTATGGGTCTAAAACACGTCTGCATGGTATGGTTACTTTTGTGTTTTGCTGCTGGATAACTTGTATGGTGTATGGTGTATAGTTTATTGGCTGAATATTGGATGAATGTATGTATCCCTCCTGGCTAACTTTGGCACCTAATTTTCTGTATATATTTGCTGTTCGTATGTTTCTAAATTGTTTTTTATTCCTCCTGGATTGCATGACTAATAAGGTGCAACATAAGCAGTAGCAAACAAGGTTCAACATTAAGCGTCTTACATAGTAAAACTAAACAAGTACATTAAGCGTCTTACATCCCGGTTATAATCCAACAGACCCAGAGATTGTTTTACGACAAGTACATATTCAAACTAAACAAAAAACAAAAGCGTCTTACATGATTCCATAGCAACGAAAAAAAGGAAAGTAACAACCCATCAAATGTTTCCGCTAGTTGATCTTACGGGTCAGCCAAGTTAATAGGATCAAAGCTTTGCACCATATCAATCTCCATCGATGGTAGTTCCCTACTTGAGCTTCCTCTATTATATACATTTCCCTACAAAGTTTCAACATTTGTGAGATTTCTTTCTTCGTTAGTTACCAAGCAAAATTGTGTTTTTTGAATACAAATTTTATTCACTTACATTCTTTTTCTTTGGCAATGGTTCCCTGCATGCTGTTCGCACGTGTCCAATGGATTGGCACCTTGAGCACCTTACCGAGGTTGGTTCCTCTCCTTGAGATCTTACACGATCTTTGTTTTTGGGTCTTCCAGATTGACGCACTACCAGTATTGGTGGCTTCACAACTTGCAAGCCATCAGGAAGTTCCCAAATTGACATTTCTCCTACAGGATAAACCAATCCTTGGTACGTACCTTCCAGTGTTGTTTTCTTGAACCAATCAAAAGCCAAATGATTACAATCAGACAATCTAAGAAGTCGAGTAACCGCTATCGCATGACCACATGGTATGCCGGAAAGTTGCCATTTACGACAAGTACATGAATTACTAACTAGATCGACGGTATGTTGTTTTCGACGATCATCTACCATGTAGAGTTTAAACTGTTCAATACCATACACAACCCAGTTAACGCTCTTCAACATTCTGTCCTGTACTTTCGCGTCAGCCCAATCACTAAGTTCTCCCTCGGGTGCATCTGAAATAATTTTTACAAGATAAAATAACAGAATGTTCTCTTCATCTTATATTGACTAATAAGGAAAAAGAAAACATATTTTAAAAAGTCCATTACGTTGATATTTGTGTCGACGGTCACAATACCACCGTTGTAAAAGCTTTCTGTACCACTCCATAAGCATTGTTATTGGTACTTTTCTCACATCCCTTGTTAATGCATTTATTGACTCTGCACTGTTTGAAGTCATGTAGTTGTACTGATTACCAGTGCAATGTGCCCTAGACCATTTATCAAACCCAGCTTCAAGAAGTTTGTTGTAAGCCGTACCATTTCTATACACCCTAATATCCGAAATCGCTCTATCAAATTCTTCCTCGGTGTAAGCTTTGCATGTTTTCCAATATTTTTCCTTTAACTTTCTACTACCGTTCAAACTGCAGTTCATCATCAAATGTCTACAACAGTAACCATGAAATGAATTTGGGAAGACCGTGTTACACGCTTGTCCAATAGAATAATGTCTATCCGATATAATAGCCAAACCTGGTCGTTCCCCTATGCATTCTTTCAATTTGGACAAAAACCATGTCCATGCCTCCCCAGTCTCACCTTGACAAACATCGGTAGCAATAGGTATAATTTGATTGTTACCATCCATTCCAACGACAAGCAAATTTGTCCCAAGGTACTTCCCTTTAAGATGTGCTGCATCAATTATAAGCAACGGCCACATTTACGGTAAGAAACTCCGAATCTGTTTTATCTAGAAATTATTAGTGACACAAAATATAATATATTAGAAAAAAAAAACGTAAAAGAAAAAAAATGTAAAAAAAATACAAATGCTTACTGCAACACCAAATGCTATAAAACAGATTTTAAAGTGTCCTTCATCATCGGTATCAATATGTGTTACCGTACCCTCATTTTTCATCTTTAAATTATGACAATAAAATGGCAACTGCTCAAACGAGTCGTCAGGGCAACCATTTACCAATTCCAATGCTCGGTTTCTTCCACCCCATGCTTTCTTATAAGAAATGTCAATTTTATACTCTTGACTAATATCTTCCATTATGTCCTTTGGGGTATAAATTCGACTACTATCTTTCATTTTGGGTTCGAGTAAATGTCCCAAAAGTTTTTTGGTAGCATTACGATGATTAGGGTGAATTTGTGTTCTTGAACAAGTGTGAACATCATAAACTGTTCCTAACCTCCATTTTACACCTGATTTGTTCATACCAGACAGTATCTTCCATTTGCACCCATCTTGCACACAAATTACATCGTACCTAGACTTATTTGTTTTCCTAGCCTTAAATTCAAATCCATCTTTGATAGCTTTTTTAGCAATTGCAAACATGCATAATTCTTTAGTATCAAATTCATCACCCTCTTTGAGAATGATAGAGCTGTTGTTGTATTTCAATGTATTCGGTATCTTAGTTTCAAGACTTGGTGGATCGGGTGGAGGAGGCATATTTTCAAAAGTATTTGTTGTTTGCCATTTAAGCAGAAATTGATCATTTAACGAAGATTTACTCTCAAAATTTTCGAAAATTTCATTTTTTGGCTGGTTTATATAGTTATTGGCACATTCATTGTTAGATTGGTTGAAATTGTCAAAAGGTTCGTTTTGTGGTTTTTTCGAATGATTATAAAAACATTGGGGATCAAAATCATTACGAAATAAGGAATCATTAAGATCAAAATCATTAGAAGAAGATGGATTTACCTTTGAACTGTTGACAATCATTTTGATTAAAAGTTTAGGCAATGCAGCCTTTGGTTTACAAACTTCGTTAACGAAAAATTCAACATCATCGTCATCACCTATGCGGACCGGACCGTGTGGCATTTTGTAAGAAAAACCTAACTCGTATCATTTGCTAATCTTGAACTTTTTCTTCACAAATGAAACTAACCCAGCATATCTAATATCTCTTCTTAGCGAAACACCATAACTATTGCCATCTTCAAAGACAAGAAACACACGAAATTTTTCCATATGAATGGTATGGACGTGTGAGAATAAGTTTCAATAATTTTCCGTACTAATATATATCTATTGAAAAATTTGGTAAAAGTCGATCAGTCGATCAGTTATGAGTCGATCAGTGTTTGACGCTCGACTGGTAGTTGGGGAGTTGGATATTTAATTCCACATTTATTAAAACCACCTATGGACATTGACTCACATTTAATACCCATTAAATTTACCAACTAACTCATATTAACTCACATTTAAAATATCATTAAAATTTTCAACTACCTCACCACATTAAATAGCCATCTCTCCAACTACCAGTTGAACAGTCGAGCATGGGACACGTGTCGAAATATGAATTGGGTTGACTGCACGACCGGTGGTTGGGGAGATGGGGATATTTAATGCAACAACTGCTCAACTGCTCAACTGGTGGTTGGGGAGATGGATATTTAATGCCACATTTAATATAACCAGCAACCACATTAAATTTTTCATCTACCTCACCACATTTATATTAAATCTGTCATTAAATATCCCCATCTCCCCAACTACCAGTTGAGCAGTCGAGCATGGGACACGGGTTGAAATATGACGTGAGTTGACTGCTCAACTGGTAGTTGGGGCTATTTAATGCAACAACCAACTGCTCAACTGGTAGTTGGGGAGATGGATATTTAATGCCACATTTATTATAACCAGCAACCACATTAAAATTTTCATCTACCTCACCACATTTATATTAAATGTGTCATTAAATATCCCCATCTCCCCAACTACCAGTTGAGCAGTCGAGCATGGGACACGTGTCGAAATATGACGTGAGTTGACTGCTCAACTGGTAGTTGGGGCTATTTAATGCAACAACCAACTGCTCAACTGCTCAACTGGTAGTTGGAGAGATGGATATTTAATGCCACATTTAATATAACCAGCAACCACATTAAAATTTTCATCTACCTCACCACATTTATATTACATTAAATATATCCATCTCCCCAACTACCAGTTGAGCAGTTGAGCAGTTGAGAAGTTGAGCAGTCGAGCACATTATATACACACATCTCCCTGCGTACCAGTTGAGTAGTCGAGCATGTTTATACTGAATCTCAAATCGTATCCCTAAACAAATTCGTATGGATCGATATATGTGTCGAGGTGGAGCTGGAAACATAGTGCTACGAAAATCATACAAGGAGCATAGTTATGGTCAACTTTTCTATTCATGTCCTCGTTCAAAGGTTAGATATCTTATGTTTCCCCCGTATAATTAAAATGTTATTTCATGACCATCTCTTATTTTAATATTTAACAGCCAGCAAAAAAAGAATACGGGTGTAGATTTTTTATGTGGAAGGAAGAATTTGATAACAATCCCGGTTATAATCCTTCACATCAGCCTAATTTTAATTCTCCGGGACCTTCAACTCCGGGACCTTCAACTCCACCAGCTTGTACATCTGAACTAACAGAATGTTCCAACTGCAAGTTCAAAGATTTTCAAATAAACATGCTAGAGACAAGAATAAAGATGTTGGAGACCAAACTCGAATTGGCAATGAACCCAGAAAACCACGCATGTATGTCAGGTGCATTGCTAAATGAACTGTTAGATTCGGTAGGAAATCTTAGTGTGGGGTAGTAATTAACGTATGTTTAATGTGTTGACTTATGTTCTACATTAGTCAAATTGGAATCAAATGCGTCTCATCTAGTTAGTTTATATCTTATATATTGTTGAATACCACATCACATTTAACTAAGTAGATTAAATTATTGAATTAATAGAAAATTACATGGATCAACAAGTAGAAAATTACATTAATTAAAATTCAGATTACACTTCCACTACTTTCAACTCCACTTTCATTGTTAGCAACACTATCCTTGGAGAAAACCTTAACAACATTTTTTAAAGTAATATTAAGATAGTGATTTCCAGATTGTTTCGGAGAAAACACAGAAATGTTACGAAGGATCAAAACAGCCCCGACAGTAAGCAGCTTTTCATACCTCTCGTCATTAACCACTTTGTGATGTATTGAACCTGATATAAAACCTAAAATATCTTTCAACGATACTGTGAGATCACCGAAGACGTTTGGGGTACAAGACTTAATTATAGCAACAACGTTGTCAAGTTTCCCTTTCTTGATATCGGCGAAACAACCAATCATGATACCGCCATCAGGTTTCATATACTCAACTGCACTAACCCATGGCCCACTATTAAAATTGGAATCCTCTCCCACATCATACACTACTTTTCTAATGTACTCCTGTGTCGCCATTATACCATCATCCACACCCACATCATTCGCCGTTTGAACAATACCTGCAGGACCTCGTATTATCGTAACCGGCATTTTTAGCATTATTTTGAGTTGTAGTGTTTCCATATGAAAATGGTAGTTGGGAGGTGGCTGACAGTCAGAGATCGGAGTCATCTATATCAAGTAATTCTTCCCAATTTGGGGGTGAATTCATTTTGTTGTTTACTTTCTAGAACATTAGAAGGTATATAATTGTTTGTGTGGAAATTCCATATGTTATTAACTTATATTTATATCGACAATCACACAAGAAACATTAAATGCGCCATCTCCCAAACTACCATCTCCCCAACCACCAGTCGAGCAGTCGTGCAATATTTAATAAAACGACCATACACTAGCAACATGATACATTAGCAAGATAAGTTAAATATATAAATATATACATATTAATGTTTGCATAACATGTCTACATAAAACGACCATACTCTAGCATATTAATGTTTACATAACATGTTCACAATAAGCCATTCGTAAATGGCAAACGACCATACACTAGCATACCAACAGCAGAAGTTATATTGTTTACATAAGTTAGATTGTTTACAGAACTTAAATGTCAAATGTCACTCGGAACTGGAATCTTGTATTTCCATAAATATTCAGCCAAATACTCACGGTAAGCCAAAGCAGCTTGGATAGGATTCTTCACCTTCAATGATAGCTTATGAGACAACCTGTACAAAAGTATACAGACCCAAACACCACAATCCCCATAAAGACCACCTTGTTTAGGGACATCAGGTGCATACTGAAAGGAAACACGATACTTATTGGCATCGATTTTCTTCTTTTTCATCACCTCACCCTCAACAAGATATGTGGGTAGTTGACAAGCAAAAACTTCCCTCAAAGTTAGCCACCACCTACGTGTTTCAACTTTCGGGCTCCCAAGGATATCATATAAAGTTATAACACCTATTTTGATAGATAGTTCGCCCAGGCACCAGTGTGTTTCAGGTTCATTGATGGGAAAGAACACCTAAACATGTAAATAGTTGCATCAGATTCATCGGAAAGCCAAATGATTATATAATGTTTACAATCACAAAAAGTGAACATATGAATTGGAAGTTTGACAGTCAAAAGTAAGGCTCAGATCTTAAAATGTATTATCGGTACAAAACACCCGCCATGGCTGCAACCACATGCCCTAAGGTGTGGCTACCCCGCCAAGATACGGGTTCCATTGAATTATAGTCCGATAAACCATTTGCAGAAAAGGTTGTTAAAAACACACAGACCTTGATAGATCTTAAGCACTCGGAGATCGTTAGTGTTGCCTATGTAATCACAAGCAAACTAATAGAAGATCTCTACAACTTGGTATTGTAGCGGAAAATAAACACAAGTTATAATAACTAAGAACACTTTTGATCCTCTATGGATCTTTGATTATAGAAACTCTATGTTTCAGATAGAATACAAGACTTGAAAAACTTTTGAAAAGCTTATCTATTACTAACTAACATGGTTTCTTATATAGGCAAGAAACCCTAAAGAAGCGTTGACAATTTACGCTTCTACTACTAAACTAGACTAAGCATGCATCTAGACAAGCATGCAACTAATCATATTGTTTTGTTAATCATCGTGTTTATTCTGAGTAAGCTCTACATAATACGGCGCCAACCTATACATACGGCGCTGACTTTTACTCTAAGCTGAGCTTATCTCTCCTACGTGGTTCCCACTTTCAGCAGCAACACAATGTCTGCTTTAACACTTCTGCTGAAGTATTACTTCGGCAGATTCCTTTCTTCTTCGGCAGAATCTCTTCGACAGAAGCTTCGGCAGAATCAGTAGTTTATGCTTCGGCAGAATCAGTAGTTTTCCTTAATTCCCAACAATCCTCCCCTAAACTGGAATTTGACGAGGTTAAGTTCCAGTTTCCTTGATAGATCGATAAGGTTGTTGAGGATTGTACCAGTTTACGAATAATTTCCAGGCAAGATCCTTCCCATATCTTAAACACTTCAGAGCTATGGATGGCCAGAATCTTGAGGATCAGCAGCAAAGATTCAGAAGAAGAACATCGCTATGATGAATTAATCTGTAGAGCACCAGGTCTTTGCAGCAACATATGACATCATGTACATCAAAACGGATAAGTTCAATACTATTCTCATCACTTCCAGGTGTGTTAACTCCTGTGAGAGGTGAATCATTGAAATTAATGGATTTGATGTCTCTTTACCAATAGCCATTACTACTGGAGTAGCCACATGTTTGAGTTCGAAAACTATGGTACATTGATAACCATCTGATTTATTGGCAAACCAGCAACCATATAAACGGATTTGGCTTGTCTTTACCTGTAGCCGTTTGCTCAGGACTAGTCAATTCTTAGAATTGGTGAATTGAGAACCAAATATGGAGTCAGGTGCCTTTACCACATGCCATATTCATGTGGGCTAGCCAATTCTTGGATTCCAAAAAGGAATAGACCATGGTGAATTGATGACCATACAACCCTCAGCAGTGAAGCATGGGTGGTTGCAGACCCTATGATTTTGAGCAAACCATTACAGCTATCAACAGATTTGATGTGTCTTTACCAAAGCTGTACCCTTTGGACTAGCCAACTCTTTGACATACACAAGGTACATCTGGTGAGTTAAAGACCATTAGAATTGAAAAAAAATCCTGCATAAAGGTTAGTTTTTTTTTTTTTTTTTTTTTTTTTAACTAAGAACAGGGTTATAACACTGAAAAAGCTTAATAATCAGTTAAAAAGGAAAATTAAAGACCTAATTTTTATTAAATAAACGCTATCACTATTTGTAAAATGATGTTTTTGTGAGTTTTCTTTTTATGAAAGCGTTTACTTTAAAAAAAAATTAGACAAAAATAGACAAATAACATAAACAAAGCAAACTAAAATGAACAAAACAGGGTAGTGCAGAGAGTACCAAGTGTCCTGATATGGATGAAGAAGAGGCCTATTGCAGTTGTTGAAGTTGAGTTTTGATCAATCCCACCAGAGCTAAGGCAGAGTGCCTTTCATTTCCCACTGGATCTGGAGGAATTTCCAATTTCTGGCTCAGCATCTTTTCCATAAGTCTTTTAGGCAGAGGGTACTTTCTTTCAGACAACATGCACACAGTGATTCCACCCTTAGTCTCAAGGACATGCACCCGAGGGAGAGGATAGAATCTCCAGGATATAAGCTTCCACCGATGTGAGTTTTCCCAAATGGAAGATGCTTTGCTGTTGGGAATGTGGGAGTTCAACAAAACTTGAAGATCTCCTGGTAAAAACATCCCAGAACCTTGTGGTTCCTTGTTGCAGTAATGGGTGGTAACTTGAGTAAACAGAGAAATTAAGTCTGCCCTGTCGATCAAGTGTAGAATTTCTTTTAGAAAGGTGAATTCCATTAAAATGGAGTTCCTTCGAAGAAGAACATTCATCTCATCATCCTTTAATTTCCACTCTATCACCCCATCTGAGTTTCCATCAGGAAAATCAGCAGCAGACCCTTCTACAATGAAAGATGATTCATCAGCTTCAAGATCCAAAGGAGATATTTTAGCCATTCTCTTCTGCCTCCTCCCAGGCTGATAGATTTCCTGAGGGTGAGCATTTTCATCTAGTGCATTGGTAGTAGGACTTGTATTGGTAGATGGAGACTCGGTTGAAGTGCGAAGTGCTTTCATCATGTGGAATATCTTTATCGCCCTCTCTGTTTTAGTTTCTGTGAGATCAGCTTCCTTTACTTCAGAATCATCCAGTGTGACAGCAGGTGCCACTGAGGGAGAGGGAGCTGATGCTTCAGGTGCTTCAGGAGGAATGGAAAATGGTTCAGCAGATTGACCCTTGGCAGCAGAAGAGGCAACTTCAGAAGTTGCTTCAGCAGGAATGACTGGAGAGGATTCCTTGGTTGGAGCATCATCAACCTTGAGTCTTTTGGCTTCTTGAACAGCTTCATTCTCTGAAATCCTTTTTAAGTTGGAAAAATGTGCTAAAGATGATGATCTTTCCGTCATGATTTGGTTATACTTGCGATACAGGACATGATCGGGAAAAGCCTTGACTTGTTTCATTGTTAGGCCAGAGTTGGACAGTGAGTATTGGTTTTTCACCACCCTTCTTATTTCATCTTTAGTGGGAGGTTTGTTTTTGGCCTTTTGAGCTAGGATGGCCCTCTTTTGTGTAATTGCCTCTTGCCTCCTTTGTCTTCCCTGAGCCATCATTCGCTCCACATAATTGTCACTGAGGAAATCTTCACCCAATATACTTTGAGCTAGAGAAGGTCTTGAAATGACTTGCTGAGTTAGAATATCCCATTGTTCAGCAGGCATCTGAACCCTCAGTTCATCTAGTTCTTTTCTTCTCTCAGGAGTTAGAGATGAAAGTTCCTCTGTTCCAAGTTGTTTAGCCAATGCTACACTTTCCTTTGACTTCTCAAACTCTGCCAATCTACTTGCTTGACCGAGTCTTTCCTCCTCAGTCACCAGGTTAGGACCAAGTTCATCTTCAGTGATGACATTTTTCCCTTTATCATCAGGCTGCTTAGCACACTCTTCTTCAGTTAGATCAACTATAGGAATTTCTACTGGAGTACCTAGATCAACATGTTGATGTAGATTATCAACTGAAGGTGAAGGGCCTGATGGTTTTTGAACGGATGAAGATTGACCAAGATCTGGAGATGCATCCTCCATTTGTATATCAGCAGATGCAGCCTTATCAACCTCAGGTTCCTCTGAAGCTTCAGAAGAAACCTTATGAAGATCAGATCTCTTTCTTCTGGTGTACAGAACAGGTTTCTTCTTCTTTGATGAAGTGGCAGCTACTGATGAAGGGTCATTGAGAGAAACTTCTGCCAACATGTCCAGAGATCCAAAGTGTCACACCCCCAAATTACCTGTGTTGCAGCGGAATGGAATTCCTGGGGATTGACTGTCATAGCATCACAATCACAGTTATATTGAACGACCTAAAGTGTCGTTTGGAAAACACATCGTTTGATTTAATAAAATAATCAGAGTTTACAAAGTAGGTCCCAAATGAAAACCAATTTGTACGGAAATAAGTTTAGTACAGTCAAACGATGTTTTTAAAGTATATAAATCCCATGTAAGACGCGTCGTCACCACGACTCCATGATGTGTCCAAATGCATGCCATGAAGTGAATGCCTTAGATACCTGAGATAAAACATGCTAAAAGGGTCAACACAAAGGTTGAGTGAGTTCATAGAGTTTGTGTTAAAATGTAAAGCCTTTAAAAATCGTTTATGCCGCAAAAGCATTGTAAATCGTTGAAAGGTAAAGACCTTCAAAATCGCTTATGTAGCAAAGGCATCGTAAATCCACTCAGTTCCAAGTCCCGCCCATACAAAACTTGCAACCTGTGTGTTTACAACCCACTGCCAGAATATGTAGAGTTTATGTTCAAACAGAAATCGTCAAATGAATTCACAAAATAGTGCATGGCTCAATGTATCAAAATCGTTTATGCAGCAAAGGCATTGTAAATCCACTCAGTTCCAAGTCCCGCCCATACAAAACTTGCAACCTGTGTGTTCACAACCCATTGCCAGAATGTATATAGAGTTTATGTAATTCGTTCGAACACCATAATCGTAGTGTGAGTTAAATGGTTTCACACTCATCGTTAAAATCAACATCGTATTTATTTCACTAAGTTCATGACACCAAAGCGTAAACATCGCACCAATAAAAATTGGTAATCATCGTTTCATCGCCGCCCTAATAGGTAATTTGCCAATTTACCTCTATGATTCAAATATAGCGCGCTCGATTTCCCCTAAATGGGTCAATAGGAGCGGGAGTGTTAATTCCAATAGGCCTATTCACTATACTCGCGCTCACTCGAAAGTGACTAATGGTTCATGATGTAGGGACTTCGAACATGGCAAAATACTTAGTGACAATAAAACATCGGATATAGCATACAGTTCAAAGCATTTGTGTTCGATTAAAAATGTAGCATGTATCTCCCCCAAGAGATTGTAAAACAGTTAAAAGAGTAAAAGTGGGGCTATGAACTCACAGTAATATGTAAGAGTTTAAAGTACTTGTGCAAGTGAATGAAAACAGTTTGAGCATGTATCTCCCCCAAAACAGTTATGAAAGCAAGTAAAAGTAGGGGCTATGAAAACTCACTTGGATAAACTGGAATAACGGCAAAAGTGAGTACACTGAGGTTTATAATGATGCGTCAACCGGGACCTATTATCAATGATATGATATGTCATGAATTGCAATGTAATGCTATGCATGCACTTCGTATGTTATTTATACCATTTACGGGTTTTTGAAAATATTACTCGTCGACGAAAAATACTCTTTTGACGTCTTGACCCTTCAAAAATGACTTTACATGTTTTTACGTCAAAATGTCATCCTACAATGGTTTTATAATGATTTTTGGTGAAATTACCACTTTTCGTCGCAAAACAATGTCGTCGGAAAAATCATTAAATCAACAAAAATGACTCCGGAAAAGTGGTCGTAAAATGGTGTACGTCGATCGTTAGAGAACGAACTCGACGGTTTTGGAAAGTTTGTATCGATATCTAAAAGTTTCAGTTCAGGAGTTTTCGTCCAAAAGGTCTCGATCATAAAGATATTAAAGGCTAAAGTTGGTGGTTTTTGCTAATTGCGTGCAGAAAATAAGTTTCGGCCAATGTTTGAACATCCGTAAATAATTTACTAAGACTCCGCTTGACAAACGGGTTTTTGATTTGAAAAATATGGCCGATGAACTTGATTTTACTAGAAGACACTTCGTTCTAAAAAGTTTTGCATCATGGTTAAAAACTGCCGCAAACATGGACGATATAGCTAATGAAATACTTGAATCGTAGAAATAATATAATTTTTCAGAAAATTAATACTTACGGCAACTTTATGAAAACGGCCATATATTTGTCGTTTTAACTCCGTTTTCTACGTAAAATATGTCCTTAGCTTCGTATCGAAGTAAACTAATATATTTTTGAGAAGTCGAAATAATTTGTGAAGCTTAAGGCTCGTTTTTGACCCAAAATATGTACAAACAGCAAGCTGTTTTTCAGAAAATAAATACTTTTCGTCGTCAAACTTTAAAAATTCACCACGGCTTCGTTATAACTCCGTTTTTATCCGTTCAAAAGGCCACGGATTCGTTTTTAAGTATATTTTCTAAAAATCAAGGCCAAAGTTTAGTACAATGTGTTGGTTTTTCCAGAAAACTGAAACAAGGACAGAATACAAAATATAGTTTACGAAAATAGTTTTTCTCGGACAAAACCTATTCTAATCCCTTCAAATCAACTCCGAAACTAATCTAATCCTACCATACACCTTCTTAGGGTGTCATGGGTTCCTAATCACCATCAAGACCAAAGAATAACTTGGGAATAATTATAGGATGACTAATAAGTATATAAAACCTTAAATTCATGAAATAAATGGTATAAATCACAATACATGCATATAAGCTTCAAAAATGTAAAGAAACATATGAAAATGATAAGGAAACATAAAAATGATGAGAATATGCTTACTAGTGCAAGTGAAGAGGTGTAGGTAACAAAGGTTTATCTTAAATATCCTTGGTTTTTATTTCAAAACCATGAAAAGGATATAAACTAGGTTGTTTAAACACTTGAAGTTGCAAAATTTTGATCCCTTGGTTCTTGTTGATGCTTGGCCGGTTATGGATGTCAAGAAGAAGAAGAGAGAAACTCAATTTTACTAATACTTGAATATGTGAGAATGAAGTGAAGAGTAAGACTTTTAAATTGAGTAAACTTTTTAACAATCAAATTACCATACTTCATTTAATGCCCCCCCCCTCCTTGTGGCCGGATTTTTGGGGCTTATGTTCCTCAAAATATATATTTTTTTTTTTTTTTTTTACATCTATTACTTGTATATATGTTGTGTATTGTTTGTAGAAAAGTGTAAGTAGATTGTAAAAATGTACAAGTATAAGCAAATGGGAATTTTTGGTGCAAGTAACTTTTTATTAAGTCAAAATAGAATGTATTGAGGTGATAAAAATTGTAAAAATACTTTCCTTGTGAAAATCGGGTGATAAAATAATTATCGTAAAATTTTAAGAAAAACGACGTAATAATTAAACGTTAACGATTAAAATACCAAATAAATTTGAAACACTAGGAAAACTAAAAATATAGTTTTTATAAACTAAATGTGAGTTTAAAAATACCTCGGGATCATTTTTGAAAATAACGGATTAAATAATCAAAATAAAAACTCACGCGATAAAAATTATTAAATATAAATATTACGCGTTGAAAGGTGAAATGAAATGTCGTGAATGTACTAATGAGATGCACATGATGTCAATGAAATGTAGACTACTCATAGTCCATATGAAATGTACGTGATGTCATGATCATGAATTCGCCGCTAAACCTCCAAGGTTACGCGAATTTGAAACAAGTAAACCAAGTTTACTATAAATGTTGAAATAATGAGACATGAATGGTGTCGAGAAATGTCCTGAAAGTACGGGTTGTCACATTCGCCCATCCAAAAAGGAATTCAGTCCCTGAATTCAGTTCGTGTTGGTCTATCGGGTTTCGGGTTTGATGTGGCAAACTTTCCCATTCCCGAGCAAAACCCTCAAAAGACTTTTTGGTAACCGATTTTTACTTAATCTCACAACTCATCAAACAAGAACTGTCATGAGATTAGGCTAAATCGGTTTAGGTAATAACTTGTTTCTAGCTCGATCTTTGCAACTCATCAAACAAGAACTGTCACGCGGATCAAACTGGAAACAAGTGGTTTGAAGACAATCTTTTGAAAATTTGGCTCGATTACGGAATTGCTTACTCATATAAGACTACTACTCCCTTCATTGCATGATTCTTCCTGAATTAGACATAGGTGATCAGGCTATGTATAATTTAGGAGTAACTATGCAATGCTTGGACTAATCGACTCGTATGTTTGTTTGGTGTTGGGTCAACTGTTGTTAAAATTGTGATGAACATCGAGGAGAAAAGACATGGAGAAGTGTCGTTAAAATGATAGTTGAAGTAACAAGATTTAAAATCCTCGTAAATGATAACAAATCGGAAAGAAAGTAAAGTACGATAGATGAGAATATTTTACAACGAGTGTTTTAGCAAAAGTAGTACATCTTAGGTTATAAAGATTCGGATACGATGGAAAACATAAACTTAGTACGACATAGTACATAAGGAAAATTAAGACTGTTAGCTTCCGAACTTCTTTAGTCTTCCGCGTCGTTGATACCTTGACGAGCTCCTCCTCCTCCTTCTAACATATATACATTCCCATGAGCATCTTCAACTGGTTGACCTTGGTTTTGAGGACATTGATTTCTATAGTGTCCTTGCTCCCCACATCCGAAGCATGTGACTACGGCTTTACCTTTACAATCCCTGGCTAGATGTCCCGGTGTTTTGCATTTGTGGCACTTGGCAGGGCAAGGACCCGAGTGATGAAAATTACATCGATTACATAATGGGTGTGTTCCAGCATACCCTCTACCTCTCATTGGTGCAGCGACATAAATCATTCCCGCTTCTTGCCTTTTATTTTGTTGTTGATGACGGTTGGTGTTGCGGTTTTGGTTGTTGTTGTTATAATTCCCTTGGTCGTCTTCCCATTTCCTTTTGTTGTTGTTGAGTTGGTTATCATCGTTGTTGTTTTGGGTATTGTTGTAATTGAAGCGGTTGTTGGGGTTGTTGTTGTTTCGGTTGGTGTTGGTGTACTTACCTCGCTTCACCACTTGTGCCATCAATTTCTGAGTAACTCGAATAGCTTCCTCGATTGTTTGTGGATCAAACGAAGTCACATCTCCTTGAATAACTTCGGGGAGTCCCCCGATAAAAGCCTCTAGCAACTTCTCATTATCCGATACCATCGACGGGCATAACGCGGCCAATTCCTGGAATCTCCGAATGTATGTGTCAATGTCGTACCCAATCGTGACCAATTCATAGAACTCCGTCTCCAACTTTTTGATTTCTGTTCGAGGACAAAACTTCTTAGTCACCAAGCTCTTAAATTCCTCCCACGTAAGCTTAAAGGCATTTTCCATACCAATCGGTTGAGCGTATGAATTCCACCATGACAACGCTCCATCGAGTAAAGTGCTCGTAGCAAACTTAACTTTACTATCATCCGGACAGTCACAAAGCAAGAATACCGATTCCAACTTTTCAAACCATCTAACCATAGCTGTAGCTCCCTCGGTACCTCGGAACTTAGTGGGTTCACCACTTTTGAAATTTTTGTACGAACATTTCTTAACCCCAGATCCTCCGGCATTACCAGTAGCAGCAGCTAGTCTTGCGGCTTCAGCAGCAGCCGCGGCCTCAGCAGCAGCAGCAGCCACTGTTTCCCTTTCGACTCTTAAAGCATTAGCAATGCTATCGTTCACCAACTTTTGAATTGCTGCTTGGGTCATTTCAACTGTAGCTTTCTTTGGTGCCATAACTTCTTCAAAACAAGAGGAAATGTGAGACGTAGCAAAATCCCAGGTTAAAAAAAAAAATATGCGCTCTAAAGAAATGTGATAAGAAATGATAAGTTTGAGGTTATGTTTCAAAAATGATCGTCGGTTTCCGAAAAGATGGGTTATGAGGTGTTGTGAGTGCTTCAAATGTATGATGGTTTAGTGACTTAATGTGTGAATAAAGTGTAACTCGACATGTTAGTGGTGAAACAAAGGAGTGAGAGCGACTTCGCCCTAACTAAAAGTTTATTTCGGCATTCGTCGTTATCGATGATGAATCAGCTGATATAAAAACTGTGATAGGGAATGACAAGGAATTCTCCACGTTAGAGTATGGGGAAAAGATAATGGGATGGGCATTTAAGGGCATCCATGTGACAGTCAATATGAAATGAAAGTGAATAACTCGAAAAATGTACGTAATGACCGCATGTGAAGTGAACCCGCACTTATGATGAAATGATGAGATGCTATGATGATGTAGTTATAGTCTAGGGTCAATGATGCAACCTAGTTCTCTATAACTGAAGCTCTGATGCCAATCTGTCACACCCCCAAATTACCTGTGTTGCAGCGGAATGGAATTCCTGGGGATTGACTGTCATAGCATCACAATCACAGTTATATTGAACGACCTAAAGTGTCGTTTGGAAAACACATCGTTTGATTTAATAAAATAATCAGAGTTTACAAAGTAGGTCCCAAATGAAAACCAATTTGTACGGAAATAAGTTTAGTACAGTCAAACGATGTTTTTAAAGTATATAAATCCCATGTAAGACGCGTCGTCACCACGACTCCATGATGTGTCCAAATGCATGCCATGAAGTGAATGCCTTAGATACCTGAGATAAAACATGCTAAAAGGGTCAACACAAAGGTTGAGTGAGTTCATAGAGTTTGTGTTAAAATGTAAAGCCTTTAAAAATCGTTTATGCCGCAAAAGCATTGTAAATCGTTGAAAGGTAAAGACCTTCAAAATCGCTTATGTAGCAAAGGCATCGTAAATCCACTCAGTTCCAAGTCCCGCCCATACAAAACTTGCAACCTGTGTGTTTACAACCCACTGCCAGAATATGTAGAGTTTATGTTCAAACAGAAATCGTCAAATGAATTCACAAAATAGTGCATGGCTCAATGTATCAAAATCGTTTATGCAGCAAAGGCATTGTAAATCCACTCAGTTCCAAGTCCCGCCCATACAAAACTTGCAACCTGTGTGTTCACAACCCATTGCCAGAATGTATATAGAGTTTATGTAATTCGTTCGAACACCATAATCGTAGTGTGAGTTAAATGGTTTCACACTCATCGTTAAAATCAACATCGTATTTATTTCACTAAGTTCATGACACCAAAGCGTAAACATCGCACCAATAAAAATTGGTAATCATCGTTTCATCGCCGCCCTAATAGGTAATTTGCCAATTTACCTCTATGATTCAAATATAGCGCGCTCGATTTCCCCTAAATGGGTCAATAGGAGCGGGAGTGTTAATTCCAATAGGCCTATTCACTATACTCGCGCTCACTCGAAAGTGACTAATGGTTCATGATGTAGGGACTTCGAACATGGCAAAATACTTAGTGACAATAAAACATCGGATATAGCATACAGTTCAAAGCATTTGTGTTCGATTAAAAATGTAGCATGTATCTCCCCCAAGAGATTGTAAAACAGTTAAAAGAGTAAAAGTGGGGCTATGAACTCACAGTAATATGTAAGAGTTTAAAGTACTTGTGCAAGTGAATGAAAACAGTTTGAGCATGTATCTCCCCCAAAACAGTTATGAAAGCAAGTAAAAGTAGGGGCTATGAAAACTCACTTGGATAAACTGGAATAACGGCAAAAGTGAGTACACTGAGGTTTATAATGATGCGTCAACCGGGACCTATTATCAATGATATGATATGTCATGAATTGCAATGTAATGCTATGCATGCACTTCGTATGTTATTTATACCATTTACGGGTTTTTGAAAATATTACTCGTCGACGAAAAATACTCTTTTGACGTCTTGACCCTTCAAAAATGACTTTACATGTTTTTACGTCAAAATGTCATCCTACAATGGTTTTATAATGATTTTTGGTGAAATTACCACTTTTCGTCGCAAAACAATGTCGTCGGAAAAATCATTAAATCAACAAAAATGACTCCGGAAAAGTGGTCGTAAAATGGTGTACGTCGATCGTTAGAGAACGAACTCGACGGTTTTGGAAAGTTTGTATCGATATCTAAAAGTTTCAGTTCAGGAGTTTTCGTCCAAAAGGTCTCGATCATAAAGATATTAAAGGCTAAAGTTGGTGGTTTTTGCTAATTGCGTGCAGAAAATAAGTTTCGGCCAATGTTTGAACATCCGTAAATAATTTACTAAGACTCCGCTTGACAAACGGGTTTTTGATTTGAAAAATATGGCCGATGAACTTGATTTTACTAGAAGACACTTCGTTCTAAAAAGTTTTGCATCATGGTTAAAAACTGCCGCAAACATGGACGATATAGCTAATGAAATACTTGAATCGTAGAAATAATATAATTTTTCAGAAAATTAATACTTACGGCAACTTTATGAAAACGGCCATATATTTGTCGTTTTAACTCCGTTTTCTACGTAAAATATGTCCTTAGCTTCGTATCGAAGTAAACTAATATATTTTTGAGAAGTCGAAATAATTTGTGAAGCTTAAGGCTCGTTTTTGACCCAAAATATGTACAAACAGCAAGCTGTTTTTCAGAAAATAAATACTTTTCGTCGTCAAACTTTAAAAATTCACCACGGCTTCGTTATAACTCCGTTTTTATCCGTTCAAAAGGCCACGGATTCGTTTTTAAGTATATTTTCTAAAAATCAAGGCCAAAGTTTAGTACAATGTGTTGGTTTTTCCAGAAAACTGAAACAAGGACAGAATACAAAATATAGTTTACGAAAATAGTTTTTCTCGGACAAAACCTATTCTAATCCCTTCAAATCAACTCCGAAACTAATCTAATCCTACCATACACCTTCTTAGGGTGTCATGGGTTCCTAATCACCATCAAGACCAAAGAATAACTTGGGAATAATTATAGGATGACTAATAAGTATATAAAACCTTAAATTCATGAAATAAATGGTATAAATCACAATACATGCATATAAGCTTCAAAAATGTAAAGAAACATATGAAAATGATAAGGAAACATAAAAATGATGAGAATATGCTTACTAGTGCAAGTGAAGAGGTGTAGGTAACAAAGGTTTATCTTAAATATCCTTGGTTTTTATTTCAAAACCATGAAAAGGATATAAACTAGGTTGTTTAAACACTTGAAGTTGCAAAATTTTGATCCCTTGGTTCTTGTTGATGCTTGGCCGGTTATGGATGTCAAGAAGAAGAAGAGAGAAACTCAATTTTACTAATACTTGAATATGTGAGAATGAAGTGAAGAGTAAGACTTTTAAATTGAGTAAACTTTTTAACAATCAAATTACCATACTTCATTTAATGCCCCCCCCCTCCTTGTGGCCGGATTTTTGGGGCTTATGTTCCTCAAAATATATTTTTTTTTTTTTTTTTTTACATCTATTACTTGTATATATGTTGTGTATTGTTTGTAGAAAAGTGTAAGTAGATTGTAAAAATGTACAAGTATAAGCAAATGGGAATTTTTGGTGCAAGTAACTTTTTATTAAGTCAAAATAGAATGTATTGAGGTGATAAAAATTGTAAAAATACTTTCCTTGTGAAAATCGGGTGATAAAATAATTATCGTAAAATTTTAAGAAAAACGACGTAATAATTAAACGTTAACGATTAAAATACCAAATAAATTTGAAACACTAGGAAAACTAAAAATATAGTTTTTATAAACTAAATGTGAGTTTAAAAATACCTCGGGATCATTTTTGAAAATAACGGATTAAATAATCAAAATAAAAACTCACGCGATAAAAATTATTAAATATAAATATTACGCGTTGAAAGGTGAAATGAAATGTCGTGAATGTACTAATGAGATGCACATGATGTCAATGAAATGTAGACTACTCATAGTCCATATGAAATGTACGTGATGTCATGATCATGAATTCGCCGCTAAACCTCCAAGGTTACGCGAATTTGAAACAAGTAAACCAAGTTTACTATAAATGTTGAAATAATGAGACATGAATGGTGTCGAGAAATGTCCTGAAAGTACGGGTTGTCACACAAAGGGAGGAACTTCTTGTTCTTCATCAGAAGAAACCACAAGTTTCCTTTTGGAAGACCCTTTTAGTTCGTGCTCTAAGACCTTAACCTGATTCTGCAGTTCTTCAATTTTACTTCCAAGAGAAGACTTGGTCTCTGCAAGCTCCTTTTTCAGATTCTTAACCTCTGCAGCATACCTGTTGACAAGAGCATACACAGATGAGAGTGTAATGGGGTCCTCAGCTCCACCAGCAGATTGCTCTGTGGTAAGGGGAGCCTCACTGGACCTTTCAGTAGAATCATGGTCATGCTCAGTGTGAGGAAGATCTTCATCGAGAGGATCCCTCACAGGACTTGGTGTGGGTGGTCTATTAAGATCTGACTCAACATGAGTATCAAGTGTGGGTGGAGGACTGGGACAGAGTGGCTGTTCTGGAGCAACATGAGTTGCTTCAACAATAGAAGATGGGCCCTCATCAATGTTAACTAATGGATGGATTACCATCAGTAGCAATAGGTGAGATAGGAGGATTATGAGTCACATTCTCCTCATCAGCAGCCTCATTACCCTGAGGCAACATGGCTTCTAGTAAGGGATGATGTTCCCCCTGAAAGTGGGTTCTCATGGTTGCAAACAATTTAGCAGTCAAAGAACCTACAGGATAAAAAGCTTGGGCTTGGGTAGAGGTGTCTAATATAATTTGTAAAAACCTTGGATACATTAAAAATTTTCCCTTTGTCTTTTGAATATTTTCAACCATGTTTTCGAAAATATACTTGGAAAAATTGAAAGTTACCCCTTGAGAAAGACACACAATACCATATCCCAGTTTGGTAGAGAACTGATCCCATCCTCCGGTCTTGTTGCTCACGCATTGGAGCAGTGTGTGAACCAGGAACCTCCATTTTGGGCAGAGTTCCTTCTTTAGCCACATATCTGTTCTTGTTCCTCGATACCCAATAGCCCTAAGTCCATTCAGCACATCTTCCTGATTAGAGTAAAATACTCCATCAGCATCTTCCAAGTGAAGCTTCCTCCTAATCAGGTCCTCTGTTACATTGTACTCTGTTTCATCAATCACAGCCCTAATCTCTGTCTCACTCCTCTTCTCAGCAGTTGCCCAAAATTGAGTAATCAGAGATTCATATATCTCATTTGGAGAGTGAGTTAGAGCATAACGAATTTTGGACCTTTTCAGAAATTCCACCATTGGTTCGTACAATTCATAACCTTTGCCATTACCCAGAAATGCAACTTTGTTGTGATCATGTTTAAATTCAAGAGCCATGAGGAATATGAGTGTTAAGGGTTAAGATTCTTGAAATGGTGAGTGTTTGTGAAAGTGGAATGAGAGGGAATTTGTTTGTTCTGAAGCGAGTGATGGTGGATGAAGTGTTTTTGCCCAAATTATAGTCAAAGAAAAATGGACCGTTTGGTTGACTTTTGCTGACGTGTATTGCATCTTTGACCCAACTCAAAATAACACTTCGGCAGAAACACAAGATCAATCTGCTGAAGTTATGGCATCAGCAGAATGCATCAAAGATAAGAATATCTTCGGTAAGTTTCTAGAATTACTGTGCCACCCACTTGCATTAAACTCATTGAACCTTGAATCCGTCTATAAAATGATCCCAATGTAACTCATCTTTTCACCAAGATCCCCAAATATTTACCACAAACCCTAGAAGTAAAATAACCTCAATTAACCCAATTGCACCATGAATACCAAACCTGAGATCATAGATCTCACTTCCTCATCTTCATCATCCTCTTCATCATCATCAAGTGGTGAATCAAACCCATGGTTCCATTACTTTCCTCAACCCTATCCAAGACCAAATAAATCGCCCTTTCTTCCTTCATCAGAAGATGACAGTGTAGTGAATCCAAGTGAATCTGCTGATGATTCTGATGACTCCTATAAGGAGGGAACTTCTTACTCCCAACCTCCAGCACCTCGGTCTCAACAAATACCTCGTGCCAGGAATCCGCCACTCCCCAAAGATAGAGAGGTGGTTCTTGGTCTCACTGCGCCATCTTTTGGTGCATGAACACACATCGTATAGTAGAAGGGCTTAAGGAGGGTGGATCGATTGCATTTTGGTTTAAATGAATAGATGAAGCACAAAGGACACGATAGTTCTCTTCGTCATCCTGCGTGGTTATCGTCATCATCAATCGTTTGCATCAATCCATCCTTCCATTTTGGTCCTTAGCATCTTCGTCGTGCTGGTCATGCATATCCAACCAGCCAGTTAGACTGAATGGGTGGTTACGCAAGACCTACGAAAGCAAAGCCAACATCAAAGGCATATCCAGCATTCCATTAGATTTCGGAATGAAAGATATACACTAGATTAGGCTTAGCTTAAGTGTACAGCTCGTATCTTGAGGATGCAAAATAGAAGGTTGACTTTATGTAAGCTGTAAACTGTAAACTGTTTCTTGAATGAATGAATGAACAATTTGACTTCAATTTCTTTTATGTCAGTATTATCTTTAGTAGAATCAAATTGTATGCTTCAGTATTTGTTATCAGAAGAAACAAGCAACACTCTTTCAGCTATCTGACCATGTACTAATGAGCCACTCTTGATGAATTTGATCTTGATCATGGGATGTATATACTGCAATCCAGATAAGGAACAGACAAAATGCAGTACAGACAACTGCAAAACAGGCACAAAAACATACGCAACAACAAAAACAAACAAACTAGAGAAATATTAGAAGTTAGTGTTAGAAAACAAACTAATATACCAAAAAAATATGCAGAGTTTGCACAAATCCTCCCCTGAGGCATATGCCTCCCCTGAGGCCTATGCCTCCCCTTAAACTATGCAGTCAAGGGTTTAGCATTCCAATATTGACCACGAGGTGTTGAAACCTTGGTCCATCAAACGCCTTTGTTAATAGGTCTGCCACATTATCATCAGTATGGATTTTAGCCACTTTTATCAAATGTTTTTCAGAAGCATCTCTTATAAAGTGGTGCCTGATTTCAATGTGTTTCGTTCGACTGTGAAAAACTGGATTTTTGACTATGCAGATGGTACTTTGATTATCTATATGAATTGTAGTGTTCATAAAGTTGTACCCATAGTCCAGCAATTGGTTCTGAATCCAAAGGACTTGTCCACAGCAATTTGCAGCAGCAACGTACTCTGCTTCAGTAGTTGAGGTGGCCACAATGGTTTGTTTCTTGCATTGCCAAGAAATCAACCTCTTGCCAAGAAATTGGCAGCCTCCAGTTGTGGATCTTCTATCCAGATTTGCACCAGCATAATCACTGTCACTATATGCTTCCAACTTGAAAGGAGATTCTTTTGGGTACCAAAGGCCTAAAAGAGGTTGGCCTTTGAGATACTTAAAGATCTTCTTGACTGCATTGAGATGGGAAGCAAGTGGAGTGACTTGATGTCGAGAACAAACACTCACAGCAAATGTAATATCAGGTCTTGAAGCTGTCAAATACATCAATGAACCAATCATGGACCTGTACAGATGAACATTCACAGGTAGATCTGGTTCATTATTTGCTTTAGCCTTTGGAGCTTCATAAGGTGTTGTGGCAGTCCTAACACCTTCCATACCAAACTTCTTCAAAATGTCCCTCACATACTTATCTTGACTGATAAAGATGCCATCTTGTTTCTGCTGAACCTGGAGACCCAAGAAGAAAGTAAGCTCTCCCATAGCACTCATTTGAAATTCACCCTTCATAAGTTCCTCGAATTCCCTGCACCAAGCTTCGTTTGTGGAACCAAATATAATGTCGTCCACATACACTTGCACCAGAATGATGTCGGAGTAAGTCTTCTTGAGGAACAGAGTTTTATCAATAGCACCTCTCCTATAGCCATGCTTCAGCAGGAATGATGAAAGCCGAGCATACCAAGCTCTGGGAGCTTGATGTAGGCCATAGAGAGCTTTAACAACTTTGTAAACATGATTTGGGTGATCTGGATCTTCAAATCCCTTGGGTTGAGTGACATAGACTTCCTCTTCAATCTCACCATACAGAAAAGCACCCTTGACATCCATCTGATACACCATGAAACCCATGTATGAAGCATATGCCAAGAAAATGCGAATTGCTTCAACTCTGGCAACAGGTGCAAACACTTCATAATAATCAATCCCTTCCTCTTGTCTGAAGCCTTGAGCTACTAATCTTGCTTTGTTTTTTATCACAACACCCCTAGCATCTCTCTTATTCTTCAAAACCCATTTTGTCCCAATGGCATATTTGCCATCAGGTAGTGGTACCAAGATCCAAACCTGCTGATTGTGAAATTGTTGCATCTCTTCTTGCATTGCTTCTAGCCAACTTGAATCATTAAGAGCTTGAGATACACTGGTTGGTTCCACTTGAGAGAGAAAACAAGCAAACAGACAATGTTTGAAGTTTGTGTGATTGTCTCTTTGTTGGTTGGAGACATAAGAGAGAAAAGCAATCTGTCCAAATTGAGGACTTGTGATAGCCCTACGAGTTCTAACAGGTGCCAGAAGATCACCTATGATGTTGGATTGAGGATGAGCAATGTTGATCCTCTGAGTAGCAGTGGGGTTGACTTCAATGGATGAATCAAGATTAGTGATGGTTGGTTCAAATGCAGCATCATAAGAGGGTGATGTGAAGATGCCAGCTTTGGGTTGATGATTTCCAAGATCTGAAGGTTTTGGAAAGCGTGTATAGGGTTCACCAAAGTCTGAAGATACTTGAGAAGGAACAGCATAGCCTTCAGCAGATTTGGGGATGGAGGGTGTGACAGAGTCAACTTCAGCAGACACGTTGTTTCTGCTGACTCCTTCATTAGCTACCCCTTCTTTCAGTTTCTCTGCTTCAAGTTTGGCAGCAAATTCTTGAGTCTGAAGCCTAGCAAGGTCCTCAGCATAATGAGAGTCATCTTCATCACTCGAATCAGCAACATCCTTGGAGGTGGTACCTGCAATATTGTTAGGAGAGAAAGAAGGCACAAGTATGGGTTGCTCATCATCTTCAAACTCATTTTCAGAGTCATCATCAAAGGAACCTGCATGGTTAGTTGGAGATTCTTGGGAACCTGCATTTTGATTAGCCAAGTGTCTAGTGTAACCCAAGGAATCAGTTAAGTAGTCAAGGTCAAAAGACCAAGTATGACCCTGTCCTTGAACATTATGCTTATCTTCCAAAAATCTCAGGTTCAATGTCTCCTCTATCTTCTTGGCTTGCAAATTGTACACCCTGTAGGCCTTACTATGAGCTGAATATCCCACAATATAACCATCATCAGCCTTCTCATCAAACTTTCCCAACGGATCACTGGTTTTCAGAATGGTCACTTGATAACCAAAAGGTTTTAGGTAGTGAATGACAGGAACCTTTCCAAAGAGAAGTTCATATGGGGTTTTGAGTTGTGGTCTGGTAATGGACACCCTGTTTAGCACATAGCAGGCAGTGCCAACAGCTTCAGTCCAGAACATAGTGGGCAGTTTAGAGTCTGCAAGCATGGATCTAGCAGCCTCTATTAAGGTCCTATTCTTTCTTTCAGCCACCCCATTTTGTTGTGGGGTTCTTGGATTACTATAGTCCCTTTTTATGCCTTTTGACCCACAGAGTTCTATAAGAATAGCATTTTTGAACTCTGTCCCGTTATCACACCGAATACCCTTGACCTTTTTGTTCAACTGATTTTCAACAAGAGTGATGAATTCTGTTAGGATCCAAATATTATTGTGTTGATGATTCGGGTGGTCTTGGATGATCAAAATACATGTTTGCCATAGTTAGAGAGTTAGTAGAGAGAGAGAGGGTGTTCTTGCTAGAGAGTTACTCAAAGTATGGAATATTAGATTAATGAAAAGAAGCACCACCCCTTCCATGGATGGAAGGGGTATTTATAGTTACAAGAAATACGACCTCCTATCGGCCTGTGGATCAGGGATACAGTGGGTAAAGACCCGTCCTTCCTCCACGGTGTTGCACTAAACTATTTTACGCTACTGACAAACTAATTAACTACTACATAACGTAAAAAAAGATATGTCTATGAGCTAACTTATGCTAGATAATATTAGGGGTGACCGACTCTTCACTATGGAATTTTCTAATTCCTAACAAATTCAGTCAGCACCTGTCT
>BPTQ01000002.1:270900995-270974180 GCA_019973895.1 Chrysanthemum seticuspe
TACAACCGAAACTCTAACGTAAAATTGTATACAACAATTTTACAACTAAACTCCAAATTGCTTTAAATACGTTCTCAAATTGCTGCTTCATAATGATTATGAAACTATTAAACACTTACCAAAACTTCAAGCACTTCACCCACTAGTTGTAGCAACCAATGAACCATAAGAATTAGTATCCGCATTTTTTGTGTTCAACATCTATGGACAAATATTCAACCTAAGTAATCCCATAGCACAACAAACCCCTACATCACCACATCCTTATTTAGACACTAGAAGACCTACCACCTAGATCAACCAATCCACCATCCTTACCATAATTTGAATTCGTTGAGTGTATTGCTCAAAAAGCCCTTGTGTCCAACACTTGTACTGAATCAAATGCATGTTTGAACAAACTCAAACATCCTTTCCAACATATAAGGACTTAGATAATTCATTATGGCTAGAACCTCAACTATCAAATAAGCATGGTGCTCTTGGTAATTGTTGTCAATTTCCACTAGGTATAAGTAGTACTACCTTCACAAATTATCAAAGTATTAGTAATACTTCGTCGTTAAACTCTTGCATAAATTTCGTTAAACCTCAAATCAACATTTTAACAACATATGTTAAAATGCAATCTCAAAGCCAACATCATACACCCCAAGCAACAATGACTTTTGAGGAGTATACATAAGAAACTCGAGTGAATTCCTCTTGTCATCATCTAGTGAATATAATCTTGAGACCAAGTTTATTTAGATGGGACTATCCGATTCAAACACTTTGGCTTCATATCTTCATTTAGGAAAACATGATGTTTTGAAGAACATTATGACTAAGATTCATGCGTTAAGATTTCATCTTGTTAAAAGGATATTGTATATCCTATGCATCATTCTTGCGACATAAATAGTTGTGTTACAAGATATTTCATTACACCTCATTGGCTAAATGATCTTGAAACAAACATCTACAAGTTCTATGAACTAGCATATCCAATTCATCTTGTCATACTTATTTTCATAAGCATGATAACTTTATCCCATGGGATAATCTCATTTGTTGAAAGATACTATTTGTATCTATTTCCTTTTAAGCATACATCATAACCTAACCTTGCTTAAACCGAGTGCACATCCAAGGTTTAAACTACACATCTTTAGAGCATACACAAGATCTATTGAAGTTGGTAACCTCACTTAGATTATTGTTAAATAAAATACCAAAGAGCTTTCTTGAGAACGTTCTTATTTTAACATATTCTCTAGTCTTAGATAATCAAATCACTTTTAAAGTATACACTTCAACGTAAAAGATGTCATCCATTAGATCATACAATTAACTATGTAATTTGAGCAACCTTAGATTCTAAACACAAGATTAAAACATATTGTTTATCAATACACCATTGTTAAAATTCATGTGTATAACATGACATCTTCATCACCTTAGTTATATTGCATATTAGCTAAGTCACATTAAGCTAAGTATTGGTAAACTATCATCTTTTATGCACTTAATATACAAAAGTAGGAGTTCCCATCTTTCTAACATGAGAATGACTACTGGAGAACCTATTGCACTAGAAACTCAATTTAACCTAACGGTTGAATTGCTTCCTGGAGAGAAGTTGGGTATGTGGAATCACCCATAAAAATGGTCGTGTTTAGCCTTAATTGAGCACCGCTAGTAATAGTCTCATATTCATTCTCCAACTTGAAAAATTTGTATTCCTATACTTGCCTAAAGTAAGTGTTAAAACATTGATAGTTTACCTCGCTTTAGGAATACTAATCAAACAAGTAGTACATGTGACTTTTCTTTTAAAACAACTTGCATTACACTTACATGTGTTGATTACATGTTCTTGTTTGATACGATAAGTTTATTTGACATTATCCTAGTGTTTGATAACTAGTCAAATGTGTAAACCTTAGTACGGTTGATGAGTGTCTAAATACTCATCATTTTTGTACTATCTAGACTGCAAAAACATCTGAAAACACTCATAAATGCATCAAAATGATGAAAATATCACAAACAAGTGTTTTATGTGTTTTAAATGCAAAAATTCCAAAATCAGATGAAAAACATATCAAGTTTGCATAATTGGCAGTTTTAGTCCCCCAAGTTTCAAAAGTTGTCAAAAACAGTCCCTGGTAATTCAAAATAAAGAAAAATGTTATTTAAAGTCCCTAGGGATTCATGAGTTGTCAAATTTGATCTTTGAAATTTAAAATTGCAAAATGACAACTTTAGTCCCTCAACTTTGAAAAATGTCATAAATAGTCCTTGGATTTATAAAAATGGAAAATAATCAAAATTAGTCCTTGTACTATTCATATTTGGCAGGAATGGTCCTTGTAATAACTTTGGAATAACGGCAGTTTCAGTCCTTGAAGTTTGCAGAATTTACAACAATGGTCCTTGTGTATTAAACAAACCAAATGGCCCTTTTTGTATTTTTACCCCAGCCAAAACCCAAAAGACCCCTGTCAACACCTTGACCCCCCCCAGTTTTGAACCCCCTTCATATTAATACCACCGGGTCAACAAAAGTCAAATACCAGGGCACTGTGCATCTCCCTCACATATACCCGCCAAAACCAGACCTCTCAAACCACCCTGGTTTCCACCTTTCCACTTGCTTCTTCCACCTTTCCAGCTGTATAACAACTCCCCTCCACCTCCACAATCTCCCAAACTTCTTTAAATGCTAAAAACCTGCTCAAAAGACTTTTGGCGCCAAAACTCCACATGGACGAATGTGATGAAATATGAAGATCCAATGGCTCAAGTGAGGTGGGAAAGTCTCAGAGATGTCGACTAAGCTCAATGAGATCTTTATAAACAAGTTTGGTGCAAGGAAGAAGAATATATAGTATAATTTTATTTTATGAATGTCGAATTAATTAAGTTTCAATTTCCAGTATATTTTAAAGCTTTCAAGAACTTTGTTAAGTTATATCAGTGTATTGTAAACTTTTCTCAGTTATTAATTTCAAGTTTTATGTACGAATTCAGTTCATGCCATTTTTAAGCTCAAATTCTTAAAATATTTAAAAGATGTTTGTAGTTGATAATATGAACTCATAAGCTCATATAAGTTCTTTATATAGCTTCTGAGAGCTATTATAACTCTTGAAATCAGTTATAGTTATAAAACTTAAAAATTCATAAAAATCAAGAAAAATAGTGAGAAATTCAAAAATCAATGGAGAAGATGAAACAGGCATTGAAGCAAGGAGTATTATGGATTTTCCTGGTTTAGAGGCTTAGTGGTAAGCCTATAGGAAGTGGTTTCAGTCCTTAGTTCTCAGTTTTGAGCAATAAAGCAATTTGTAAGCTCAATCCTTAAATTTGGTATTTCACTGTAGAACTACTTATTTCTGCTTATCTCTTTGTCTTTTATGCTTATTTGGTGTTATTAAGTCAAGTTATCACTTAAAATAGGTTGCTTATTCATTAGCTTTTTCAGTCACTTAGTTTTCATTTTTTTTAATAATATTGCATAATAGTGATTAGTAGGTCTTAGTTGTTATTATCAGTGTTTAGGAGCTTAAATCAGTCCTTTATAACATTAAATGTGTGTATGAATCAGTATCTTTGCTTAAATCAGTGTTAAGCTTTAATAAGCTTCAAAACAGTCAAGTTAAAGGGTGTTTTGATTGACCTTGTTAACTGTGTTAGATAGTGTTCTACCCATTGTACTTGTCTATTGTATGTTACATTAGGACCTTATAGCTCAGTTCAACCATAAAAACCAGTACTCATTTGTAAAAAAGTCAAAATTATGTTTAATCTCATATTAATAGTTAACTGTTAGGATATAGAGTGTGAAATTCATCATATTAGCTTAAAACTTGGTACTCTAGCTTAAATCATTCTTATTACAGCTTAATATATCATAATCATTAAGTAGAATCAAGCCAAAGTTCATCATAGTCAACTTAGCTCATTTCTTTAAAAAGTCAAATTTCTCAATAGCAGTTTTTGAATAAACTAAATTATTTTCTATAGGACTTAATTTTGAGTTTTAGGATTTAAGCTTTTGGGATATTAAAATATAGTTGCTCTTCTTAATCATTGTTTTTTTATTTTCTAGATAGCTTATTACACAGCTTATTTCTTACCTTCTTTTAAGTCCTTTTCTGAAAATCTCCCCTGTGCACAGATTTACTAGCTTATTTCACAAGCTCTCACAAAGCTCATTAGCTAGCTTAAACTTGTGTACCTTAGCTTTTTGAGAAGCTCACCCAGCTATCTCAAAAGTCCAAGTTTAGTTTTTCCATTTGTAGCTTATTTGATAAGCCTGCTTATGGCTTTTTGTTTGTCCCATTCCATTCAGTACAATGACCAGTCATGGTTTTTCAGTTTCTTCATAAGCTTCTCACAAGCTTATTAGTGTAATCCAATCTTTAAAAATTAGTTTTTTAGAAAGCCTAGCTGGTATACTTGCTTGCTCCATTGTTTATTTTTATTTCCAAGCTTATTTCAGTGCTTAAATTTAAGCTTGAAAGTGCCTAGATACTCAAACAGTACACTGTGTAACAGTTTAGCTAAGTGCTTATTTGTAGTTTGTTTAGTGCTTATTTCTAATTCATTTTGCTTTTTCAGTTGTTAAATTAGCTTATTACAAGTTTCTTAGCTTATTTTCAGATTCACTCTTGCTTATTTCTAGCTTATTAGCCATTGAGCTTATTCCATTTTTGCTAACTGTTAAGCAATCTTAAGCTTATTCTGTGCTTATTAGTGTTTTTCATAAAAAGTTCTAGTTATAAAAATTGCTTATTATCATTAGCTTAATTAGTTTGTAAAAGAAAAAGTTCAAAAAGAAATAAAAAAATAAAAAGCCATTGCTGGGATTCGAACCCTGGCCACCCAGCTCACCACACCACACACATACCATCTGCCCTTGGGTCTTTGACTGGTTGTATCTTGCACAATTTAATACATAAGTCTTGTTTTCCATTTTAGCTTATTCGTACTATTTAGCTTATTTCTAGCTTATTAAATTAAGTTGTCACATGTTTTGTATTTTTCCTAGCCTTGTATTGTTATAAAGTATTTTATAAAAAAGTTTCAGAATTTTCTGAATAGTTTTAGTATTTTTAATCATTTAATTAGTCTAAAATAGTATTTAATTCATAATAAAAAATATAAAAGTCAAAAAAATATAAATCTTTTTTCTAAAATTTTCTTTTGTCATATAGTAAGTAAGAAAATTGTTTTTACACTCGTAGGACTTTTATTTCATAAATTTTACGTTTTTCCTTGCGCACTCGCGTAATTTTTATATATAACGTGCGTTTTCATTCTAGGTCACGTTTTTAGATAATTTAGGTTTACATTTTAATTAAAATAGTTTATTTAAGTTCTTTTGTTTTATAAATCAAGAAAAACATCATTTTAAAAATAGTGATAGAGTTTATTTAATATATTTTAGCTTTTTAATTTTCTTTAATTTGCATTTAAGCCCCTGTAATTTACAAAACTTTTTCTTTAGGTATAAATATTCCAAAATCCTTATTGATCACTATCCTTAGTGATTATTCGACATCTGAATTTGTTCAAACACCATTAAGTCTCCGTGGGACTTAACGACCCGGGAATCCACTATATTCCTCTGCTCTTAATTGTATTGGTTTCAGACTGTTTGAATTTTATTACGGTTGACCATTCACAAGTGGTTAGCTTGTGTGATAAACTTGACTGTTTGGGAGCCAATCAACGGTTTTATCTTTATAATGCTTGTATCCTTGTTTCATGCTACTAAACGTTTAAACCTAAAACTTTATTTGCATGATACTTACTTTTGAATTAGTTTTAGCATGATTAACATGTTACTTATGAAATCATAATATGTCATTTTGATACGTGATAATTCTGATATGATAAGTTTGAGTTTGAAAGCTATTATTTGGCATTCATTATATCTATGTTTAGTACGATCCAAATGATACATGCTTCCAAATTGTTATGTCTTAAACATGGCTTGCATGAATCTTTCATCTTGTTTCTTTTGCTTCTTGTCACACTATTTGTTTGCTACATGTGCACATGTAATATGTCAAAGTGCTTTTGGTATGAAAAACTTTTAGAAGCCTTTTTATCTTACAAATTAATCACATAGATTGTTGTGTTAATTTACAAGCCAAGTATGCTTACGCGTCTAAGTCTAACGACAAAACAATCTCAAAATGAAATGTCTTGAATAAAGTTGTATTCTTGCATAATATGATTGTCTTGATGCTATCTTGTATGGTGATTTCTTGTCTACTAAAGTGCAATGTGTTTTTTCTTATATAATATGTTATCATTTGATTTCTATCATGTTAACATCTTTTGTAACTAACAAATTTGTTTTGTAGGTTGACAACAAATCATTTGTTATCTCAATTTGTTCTAACTTTTATATGCTCATTTTGCATAATCCTCTTTATTGCTACGTAGATTAGTACTATGCTTTATGGGACCCCTACACTTGCATATAGTTTAAAAGCATATAGAATTAAGTTCTAGAGGGTTGGCGTTGCATTTTTGTCTTTCAACCGACCTCTTTCCAAATCTCATTTTTGCTTCTGCTTTCCAAAATAACCTCCATCATTATTTAGTTATAACAATACTCTAATCCTCTTCACTTCCTATTAGGAAACCACATGCCTCATCATACGATCATCTCATATTAATCAAGAAGAGGTACGTGACTTTAAGGATGAAGTTCACTAAGCTCATCTCTTTCGTTAACCCGAATAACCTCCTAAACATTTTGTTGCATTCCTTATTTGATACATTACACATTATGTTGGATGTCCACTAATTAAGGGGGAGAGAAATCCATTCACATAATTGTCTTTTGTCAAATTTTATATCTCTTAGACTCTACAATACCAACACATAGGTAAACACCACTTAGCTAAAGCCGGTTCATGAAACCACAACTAGTTCAACCTTTTTCGCACCAATACCTCATCAAGTGAAAAACGCATCATGTGTTTTTACAAAACGTCTTTATCTCCACATATAGGATTTTCCTTAGACTAGCACCTTACAACTTCACTATCTAGAACACCATCATAGGATCTTATCCTTTTCTCGCTTATCATGCATGTCCTTGTCAGTGCAAACGATATATTAATCAAAACAGCCATCTCCAACACGTTGGTCCATCCAACTCTCACTCATATGATGTCATTCTCATCCTCATATAGGTACTTATTATTAGTATTTTCCATATTGTCTTCACTTCTTTTCAAAGTGATAATCATCCATGTCGGTCAAAACCATGCTAATACTACCTTTCCCATTGTCACCTAGAATAGGTCATTTTTATAATTCGTGTCAATCAATGAACGAATTTATCTTCATGTTATCATTTTTATACTTTTTGGTATCTTCATTATAATATTCTTAGATAGAACGCATTATTGATTACTCTTGGGTTGAAGCATATGAGAACTTGCTCAAAACAATAGATTGTTAGCATCAATAAATCATTCAAATCATAACCCTTATGCATCATTGAAATGCAATGTCCATTCTCTTTTTTTTCTTCTTCTTAGCTTTGGTCACTTGACATGACGAAAGGATTGCATGAGTCCATATTTTTATATTTGCTATACATACGAGTTTATAACTCCTTAATATCTTTCTACCTAATCACCACCACCTTCCATCACCACTTTCACTAATCATCACCACTATGGATTAGCGAAAACTTGCTTTTGTAAATCTCGAGTCATCTACCATCACCACATGAATCCTACTAGTAAACTGACACCAACACTAGCACCACTAGTGGCATACCCGGTGAAAGACTTCATATCTTCTTTCTAGGAACTATTTTGTAGGCTTTTATCATATTATATTCTCACTTTTCTTATGATTGTAATTAGGAGACTACACTTCATGAGATCTTTGATTATATCATTTATCACATATATACATCTTATTTTTTTGTCAAAAAAGATGAAATATATTGCACTAATGTTTTTCATTGTAGGATCATCATCATATACACTAGATTGTATATAACTTACTCATCTAAGGATGAAGTTTGCATCAATTATTTTTCTTATTTTAGGTGCTTCTTGACACCCTCGAGCAAGGAGGAATATCCTTTAAGCACTCATATAGCATCGTCTATACACTTGGATTTATATGGCATATTTGTCTAAAGACAAATCTTCTATTATACTAATATTTATTTTGAAGGTTCATCTTGACGCCCTAGAGCAAGGGGAGCTTCCGTCAAGAATTTACTGAATGCATCTTATACACACTTTGTTGTATATCACTTACTCGTCCAACGACGAATATACTTTTGCACTAATATTTGTTTTGTAGATTTTTAATCATACCCTGACGCCTCAAACAAGGGGGATCAACCGTCAAGGGGAAGCATGCACGCATTTAGCATCATTCTCACTTTCAACAAGCATTTGTGCTTCGATAAAAAGTGGAGAAAATAGGCTAACATTGCTATGCCTTTTTCTTTTTCATATATTTCTCGTAATTTTTGTTGCATAAAACTAACCTTGATGTAGGTTAAGCCTCTTTATTTGATCCATGGATCCGCTGCCAAATAAGGGACGGATTGAAGTAGACGATTTAACTTCACTAGGGATGATGCAAGCTCGCCTTTTTGGGGAGAAATTAAGTTAAAATCCAAGGACACACCCTTTTTGTTTCGACAAAAGGAGGAGAAGAGTGTAAACGGAGAAGGTAATGTAAAATTAGTAAGGATACAAGTAACCTTTTACATTTTACTTTCTATTACGTTTACATATATTTGTCATCATCAAAAAGGGGGAGATTGTTAGTGCAAATATTACGATATTTAATCTATACAGTCTCGTTTGTTTTGATTGATGACAAACATGTAACTTGTAATACATAACGTAAAATGTACAAGTTACTTGTAATCACACTTTGTCTCAACATACATTCAACACCTCTCGATGTCTCAAGTCCTCATATGTTACAACACAGGTTCGTACATGTTTGTTATGTGGCATTATGATCAAACCCATTAACAAATCATTTAGAATATTTAAAATACGTTTAGAGTCACTAAGTATTTTAATAGGTTAATCATTCTATTTCGAACCTCATTTTACATTTTGCATTCACAAGTATTTCATACAAATACTAGAGTTTACTAACACTTGACAAAATATATTTTATTTTGACAAGCACTCTTTTACAAAAGGTAACTAGACATTTTATTAACTAATTACATAATACATTTTACATGTTTACCTTGATAAACTTTTTAATCTAAAAATAGAAATACATGTTACATCATGTCATGCATCATCTTTGAAATCCTTGAAAGATCACTTGAATATTTTGGTTAGATTGACACTCAATATATCAAATGTGACCTTAGTAAGATTTGGTAATATCTTGGAAAGATTTGAAGAAAGATTTTTTATATTTTCTGTCAGGCACCCACGGCACCAAATTGCATGAAGAACGGAACCCTTTAAAGGGTTCCTTGGTCCGTGGACGCTCCTGTCCACTTTTGGCTATAAATAAAAGCCCATTGTTTTCCCATTTCTTCACCACTTTAAATCACATCTTCTCCACCTTCTTGCATACATTTAGATCAATCATTAACAATGTAGTAACATACATTAAACACCCTAATGATCATGATCATAATGCTTCTAACATTCATCTTTGTTGTAAGCATACTCTTTGATCAACCAAGGAAAGCGTGGAGATCTAGCCATCCCCACTCACCACAAGTTGAAGATCTATCACAGCAAGTTTAGGGAACTTGTGATCTTCATCATGAAGGCTTCCTATCAATGGAAGCTCATTTAGAAGTAGTTATTCATATCCATTAGACATTTGTGTCATGGATCATTAGTGTAAACATCATTGCATCATAACAACACTTTCACCAAACTAGATTAGATGGTTTATGTGTTTGTGCCATAAAATAAAAGGTTTATTATGTTGGGCCATAAAACATATCGAGAGTGGTTGTACCCTTGTAAAAGAACTCGACATCTAGCTTAGTGTCGGAAATATTGTATAGGCGACGTTAGGTTGGTTCTACCTCGAACTAGAACCCGGTATTTAGCTTTGTACCGGAAAAAGTGTAAGCGACGATTGTAAGGTTTTCTCCGCCGACAAGGGAGCTTGTTGATTTAGTGAAGTAACTCTCAAGTTGGGTACTCGGGGAGTGGAGTAGGGCGGAAAGGAGATCCGTGACCGAACCACTATAAATCCTCGTGTTCGGTTTGCACTTTCCTTTCTTTATCTCTTTACTTTTATACTTGCACTATACTATTGTTTGTGATATGGTTTGATGTTTATGATTGTGTGACAACTTGGTTTACCATGCATGATATTAGTCACAAAGAATAATTGGTACTTTCATATTATAACAAGCTTCATAAGCGATTTGATACTAAAGATCTAAAGATTTTTAAACGGTAACGTATTCACCCCCCCCCCTCCTCTACGTTTCCACACATTACATGTAAATTATTTAGCCCGTTTAGTTAATAAGATGTCTAACGGTACTAACAACCGTTAAATTACTCTGTGAATCATATTAATATAGTTACTAAACATACAATAAAATATTAATTACATTAATAAACGTTCTCCATATGTATACGAGTGTACCCCAAATAGGCTCACACATTCCCGACCGTGTAGTTATAGATTTGACTATAACAATACCAATACATTTTCCATGACTAACTCGTTTAATAAACAGGTTGTCTTAGGTTGCATTTGTTTTTCTGAAAAACCTCTTAATAACATCTTAATCTAGCTCGGTCAGACGCAATCAGATGTTTAGACCAAAAAGTGTGTTTGTTTTTTACTGTCATTAAGAGGCAATAAGAGACACTCAAGGTTAAGAGTGTTTGTTTTTTTTATGATCATTAAGAGGTGTTAAGAGGTAAAAATATCTTATTGAACTAGATGATGAGGGGTGTCTTAACACCTCTTAATGTCTAACACTTTCAAATAATTTTACAAAAACAAACACTTTTATATCAGTCAGATTCAGATTTCTCAACCACTTATTCATATTAAGTTGGAATCAGATTCAGATGTTTTAATCACACATTCAGATTCAGATGTGCGAATCAGATTCAGACTCAGAACCTCTTAACAAACAAACAACAACTTATAGTAGGTATATATAAACCAACCAATAACTTTAAATATGTAAAATCACGCACAATGCCATTTAGTTAGCTCTAAATTTTGAACCAATTTCAATTAGTTATGTCGAAGAAGCAGGAGACAATATTTTTAAGATGTAGCTGATTGAAAGATATTTTGTGCTACTCATTTGTAATAATGTTAAGTTGATATTAAACTCTAAAATAGAAGAGAGCCAAATAAGCATAGATTGGTAAAATCATGAAAAAAAAACAAGGAAGAATGTTATAGTTTATTAGATAGGTATATTATGTTAGTTGGCCTTCTTCCTATCCCTCTTAGGCTCCTTGAGAGACTTGATGACAAGGGCAGCTGATGGGACTACCAAGACTTTGGCTTGACGGTTCTGGACTGTGAGCTTGACTGTGACACGGAGACCCTTCCAGTCTTTGGCTGTTTCCTTGGCGATGTCTTCTCCGATTTTCTTTGGGGAGAGACTGAGTGGGCTGATCTTGGGAGCGAGGGAGGAGGCTGCTCCGACTTCTCCACCAGTGACTCGGACGTAAACGTCCACAACCTGAGATGGGTCGAACTTTGGAGGCATTTTTGGTGTGTGTGTGTGTGTGTGTTTTTCTGATAATGTCAGTGCAGTATATTTGTCTTATAATCCAGTGTATCATCAGCGCACGAAGCATATCGAGATTGACATACATTTTGTTAGAGGTCGTGTTGCACCAGATCACGTTCGTGTGTTACGTGTTCCATCTCGTTATCAGTATGCCGATATTTTCACCGAGGGTATTCCATTTGCTTTATTTGACGAATTCCGGTCCAGAGCGTTCAGCGTCCTCCCGCTCAAACTGCGGGGGGCTGTTAGTAGATAATATTTTGTGTATATTGGGTCAAGCCCGTGTGTTTCTCGGTGTATATTGTAACAAAACCCTAAACCATGATAGACTTAAAGCCTACAACCGGACTTAGGCCAACTAACATAATATACCTATCTAATAATAGTTATGTTGTTAATTCGTTTGCAAAGTATACTTTTTTCTAACTTTATAGAGAATTTTCAAAACTATATTGAATGGTTGTTTGACTAAAAATATATCCACCTTTCTTGGACATAAATTTATATTTGAGATTCTCTTTTGAACATTTATAAACAAGTAAAGGTTTTTAATGGGATGGTTATTAAAACAACTTTTTTTTGGGGGAATTGTATATATATCCCTTCAAAGATTAATAATTGCGTATATATCAAACCTAAAATCATAATTACATATATATCCTTTCAAAACTTTAAAAATATCATATATGTCCAAATAATTAAATTATGTAACTAGAAAATCAAAAACAAATGACAAGTATCACTTAATATTGGTTTTGACCGATATACCCTTTGTTTTGTTCTCTGTGAGCAAAGAAAAACAGTCATATGATAAAAAATCAAACTACCATTCTTGTTATACCACTTAACAAATAATTATAGATGACTAAAAATAATCAAAACAAGAATTCGATATTGCAGTATATTGGTTTATGCCAGCCGGAGATGTCACCGTTGATAAGGAAGGCGAACAAGAAAATGCATTTAATAGAGGAGATGAAATATTAGTTCCAGAGGAAAAGAAAGAAACAAGAAAATGCATTTGAAGAAAAAGAGCAACTGATGCTTGCCTTCCCCAGTTGACGTCAAAGAAATAAAGGTTTAAAGTTTGTTGTTGTGATAATTATTCAATTGTAATTATAATATACTCAATTAACCCAAGAAGACTACAAACACGTTCTTGAAAAGTACATGAAATGAATGAATTGTGATGACTCTCGATGTTATGTTTGAGTGAAGAGGATGAGATGGACAATGATAGGTTTTAAAGAAAAAGAAGGGTATAATAGATAATTTATAATAAAATTAGTATTATCTTTATATAATTTAATTATTTGGATATATATGATACTTTTAAAGTTTTGAGATGATATATATGTAATTATGATTTTAGGTTGGATATATATGCAATTATTGAGCTTTGTAAGGATATATATGCAATTCTCCCTTTTTTATTAACGGTAAGATATATGACTATAAATTTCAGTATGTTTAAATCCTAATTAAAAACTGGATTGTACTTTAAAAAAATAGGAATGTGAGGTGGTGGGGATTTAATTAGTTTTCTAGGGATCTACAATCTTATACCCGTTATGCATTTGGTTCAAATATTGTACTTGGTGCTTCGACCTCCTCTTTACCATTACTATAATATTTTATTTCTTTACCAATTTTATAAATGGAACCAAAAATACAAAGTAAGAAACAATGATCTCATTACAAACATCAAAAATCTTAATGAAACAATGAGAAAGTAAAACAAAAGATATAAACCGAAAGTTTTATGATCAACCAAAGAGCTTATGTCTTCAACGATACTTTATGTTATGTGAGAAACTCTCCGATTAAATAGTTGTAGGTTCAAATCCTGCTTACGACATCTGATATACATTTGTAATTTATATATTATGAGTTAGTAAGTTGCGGTTCAAGGAAAAAAAAAAAGTTCTATCACCAATAATCAAACATCCAATGTCAATTATCGCTTAAAATAATTATCGGATTCGAATAAATGAAAAGGCTACAATACTTCCCGGTAACACAAGGCAAGAACCAAAGTGCTTGAAATATAGATGCTCGTTTTTGGGAAAAAAATTGTGCTTGACATATATGATACCTTAATATCTTAGTTTGAATGCCATTAAAAACGTTGTACTCGTGACGGGTCTAAGTCAAACGGGCTTGCTCATTTGTAACATCTTCTGCTGTTTTAATTTTAGTGATGTTTTTGGTGAAAGAATTGACTATGAATGGAGCCCATGCATGATGCATGCATCATGTATTCTTTCATATAGCAGTGTAAGTACTTGCTCCGTAGTACAATAATGGTTTTCTCTTCCAATAGCAACCACCATTTTGAATTCTTTCTATGGTAAATTGGTAAGGTAAGCTTCAAACGTTCAACATCTACATGTGTATGTGTACATATGTATGTATATCATTTAAAAGTCACAATCATACTACTCGTATTTATTTCTTAAAAAAAAAAAGTGATTTGCAAAACAATGTTTGGATAAAGTGAGGCACAATCCATTTAATGTAGTATTAATTAAGTTGGTTTTCATGTATAATTGTTGTGTGGTCCAGTTTTAGGTTAGTTGTTTGAGCTGTATTGTAAGTTTAATGTCATCATATGCCAATGCCAAAAGTCCGCTCAATAGGTGCGAAGTTATATATATAACTCATCTAGATACATTTATTAGCACTGTGCAATAAGATGTTCCTTTAATAATTTTAACTACTTAACTTTCAATAATTAAAAGGTATAGTTAATAGATTAAATGCGTACATTCAAATCTTTTTTATTGTATTAAACTAACTGCGTTGCCCGTGCGATGCACGGGTCTATATTTCAAATACATATTAGTCACACTAACTATATATATTCAATTATTATGTTGTCTCGTAGCACTAAACAACAACAACATACCAAACCTTATCAGGGTGAGGTATGAGGAGGTAGAATGTAAACATTTTTTTTAAACGGTTGGATAATATAAAAATTAGCAAGAGGCTAAAAAAAATTACAAAATAGAGTTAAGTAGAGGGTTTTGGATCCAATTGGACCGAGAAACCTTACAATTTCTATTTCTAGAAGAATACCACAAAAACGATACATCGACAATTTGATCTAATAGATCCTTTTGAAGCATCTTCTTGTCCCCGAAAATTTTGTTGTTACGAAACTACCATAACGTCCAAACCACTACACCGAAAATAGAATTCAGAATATTCTTGGAGGCAGAGTTGAGACGTGCATGATCAAGCCAACTTAAGACATCGTTCAGGTTGTCTGAAACTGGAAGAGGAAGATCCATCCATTTGAAGACAATACGCCAAACTGAAGTAGCCAGGTTGCATGACCATAAAAGATGTGAAGAGGTCTCAAGAGAAATGTTGCAAATAGGGCATAAAAGAGAAGAAACCTCGAAACCTTTCCTGCTTAGATTCCACCGTGTAGGAATTCGATCTCTCAAAATACGCCAAACCAGAATATTAACTTTTCTAGGAATGAAGCGACACCATCTTGTCTCAAACGGGGAGTCTGGAAGAGAAATAGAATCAATATAAATTCGAGTATCTTTAACGGTGAAGATGTTCGAACCTATTAAGCTTCATTGCCAAGCATCTTGACCTTCTGTAAGTTGGACATTCACTAACATAGAGATCAACGAATCCAATTGAGAACCGGTAACTCCTTCAAGAAAATTACGCGTCCAACACCAAACCCAACCATTTTGCCACCTGTCTCGGACAAGACAATCTTTGTTTGCTTCAAGACAAAAAAAAAAGACGAGGAAATTGGCGCTCAAGAGGGATGTCACCAAGCCATACATCTCTCCAAAATCTAGTAGCAGAACCGTCTTTCACTTGACATTTGATAGAACAATGAGGAATGATGCCTTTGTCATGCATGTCATTGATTGCCCCCACAATCCTAGGCCAAGAACCAGAAGCTCAACATTGGTAAAAAACAAAGAACTAACCATGCCATATGAACCATGAATTTCTGAAATAACTTTGGCCCATAGGGCTTGGGGGCTATTAAAAAATGTCCATCTCCATTTTTGGAGGAGAGAAAGATTTAAAGCCTCAAGAGAACCAATGCCAAGACCACCTTTCACCTTTGAAGCTAAAACCGAATTCCAAGAGATCCATGGAATATTTTTGATCCCATCCGTGCAACCCCAAAAGAAATTGGCCCGTAAAGATTCTAGGCGCTTGATAATCTGCTTAGGCATTGGAAAGAGAGAAAGGTAGTAGACCCCAAGAGAACCTAACACCGAGGTAATCAAGGTAGACCTACCACCGATAGAAAGCATATTTGCTTTCCATTTTTATAATCTCTTTTTGAACTTATCAATAATAGGATTCCATTCTTTAATTCTCGACATGTTAGAACCTACCGGAATTCCCAAATATGTAAATGGAAGCTGTTGGGGAGTACAACCTGTGAACGAAGCGAGATTGGAAATATCATGATTCTGAATCCCAATACCATATAAGCTAGACTTGTGCAAATTAATCTTGAGGCCCGAGACATTATGAAAACACTGAAGAAGACTAACAATCCCGATAATATTAGAGCGAGACCATTCCCCTAAAAAAAGAATGTCGTCAGCAAAAAGTAAGTGAGAGATATGCAGGGATCTTACTTGAGCTCCACGATAAAGACCAACATTAATGGCATCTTCAACAGCAACATGTAAAGCCTCCATCACCAAAATAAACAAAAGAGGAGACAAAGGGTCACCTTGGCGAAGACCACGATGTAACGAAAATTCGGACGATGGACTACCATTAATTAAAACAGAAGCTTTGGCTGAATTTAGGCACCCTCGAATCCAACCTCTCCAACGACACCCAAAACCCATGAAAACCATAACCCGATCTAAGAATTCCCAAGAAACTGAATCAAAAGCTTTTTCAAAGTCCACTTTGAAAATCATAAGAGATTGCTTTCGATTTTTGTACCAATTTATGATTTCATTGACCATAAGCGGACCGTCCAAGATTTGATGTCCTTTTATAAAGGCCGCTTGCTCCAGGCTAATTACAGAATCTATAACACGAGAAAGCCGGATCGCTAGAATCTTTGCTAGAATTTTGTATTGGGCTCCAATGAGACTAATAGGACGGAAATCCGAAACGACCAGAGGGTTATCAACTTTAGGTAGAATGTAAACATATCTTACCGTACTTCAGAATAGACCCGTGAGTAAGGAAACTACTTCTAAAAAAACCACCGACAAATGTGTGTGGTGAGAGTGCTCAGAAATAAAGGCATGTGTGAAAGTGAGCAATGACAAGGATAAGCAGACATAAGACAAAAGGAAAAACAAGCATACAAACTTACATAGCAGATAGGTAGAAAAATCAGCAAAAGAACATGAAAGGAAAGGCAAAAACAAAATAAGCAAACACCGCAAAAAACCCAAAAAAAAATAAAACGCAAAAAAGGCAGGGGACACGAGCAAAGGATACAAGAACAAAGCAAAAACGCAAAAAGCAAAAGGGCAAGAGCACCAAGAAAACCGCAGGCAAAAAAAAGGGGGCTAAATGCAAATAAGTCCAAGGTCAAAGAAGTAACAAAGATCTAAGCAAGGCAACGCAATACGTGTGATGCACTGTCTTGTTATTTCTAACCACAATTTATGCTTAAACGTACATCTATATTATTATTTCAGGTATGACTCAAACTGACTATCATCTTAGTTGTATGGCTGTGGTAATGGGTTAAAACAAATTCAATAAGGTTTTGGTATCTGGTTAAAACAGTTTATTTTATTAATCATGTCAAACAAGTTTTTTTACTTGAGACATTTACTTTGTTACTATTGTTTCTTTTCGTTGTGTGGATATAAATCTACTCACATTGGAACTACAATATACTAGTGTTCAACTTCTACTCTATTTAGCCATAGATCACAAGTAATAAGCGATCTTCATTTGCTTTAGTTATTCACTTTGTTGGGAGGATCTGCAATTACAACAATTCCTCTTCACATTTGAAGTAGAAATAACTCTTGTTCACATTCAAAATGGGTTGGTTTTCAAAAATATTAAACATAATTAATAATTTCGGAGACTAAAGGGTTGTTTGATAAAAATATGATTTAGCGCTGAATGATTCCAAGATGCTGAGTGAAACTGATTCTGAGTGAAACTGATTGTTTGATATTTGTTCTGAATGAGCAATTTGAGTTGCCTGAAATTACCAATTTAACCTTCTGTCTGATTTTGTTTTGAACAAAATATACCATTTGATAAAAAAATTATTAACTCAAATGAAAATATAATATAAAAAAAGTAATGTTGAAATTAAAAAAAATGTAAATAGTCTTATCGAAATATCAAAAAACAATATAAATTACGAACTAATCTTAGGTTGAAGCATTTAAAAATAACTCATTAGCAATCTGATTACGGAAATTAGCCATATATTCATTGTCTTGGGGACCCCATTGTATGTCGTCCATGCCTTGTCCCCGCTTAATATATTTTCAACCCGAACCTGACCTGTTTAATAAACGGGTTAGATGAGTCGACCCAAACCTGATCCGAAATCTTTTAGATGCAACACAAACCTGTTAATTTTCGTGTCGGTTTCAGGTCAAGTCTCATATCGGGTCAAAAATTAACACCGTTATTTAAAAGCTCCTAAATATAAATCTATTATTTAATATAAATTGGTCTCATGCAAAGTAAAGGTTTTCCTTCGAGTAAAGTTAAAAAAGAATAAATGAGTCAGTGATTAAAAAATATAAAAGGACAAAATAGGAAGAGGTAAAGCACTGTATGATTTTGCATCATTTTAGCCATGCGTGATACAAAGGCTTTCATATTCGCTTAGTGCCATATATTATTTTGTCAAACAATATTTGCTCTGACCGATTCATATCTTCTCTTAATTGCCCAATTCAAAGGCTATCAAACAGGACCTAATTATTCTCTGAGACGTATTGTTGGCGAGACAATGAAAATGAGCCCCTATAGTTTAAAAGTCTTCGCTTATTAGCTAGCTCATAGTTATAGCTATAAATAGATTATTAATCATTAAATCTTTTATATAATAAAGAAATTACATTATTTCGGAGTGATTTTGTCAATTCATTATTATTGAAAAAACAATTGGGCCAATAAAAGAGCTCGATTTCGTCACGTAAGCAAAATCGTGTGATGTGATTGGTTAATAAAAGTCATAATTAAATTGGTTTTGGTAAAATTTTAATAAATTTGGTATAGAAATTTAGTTGCTAAAAAAATACATAAAAATATATGTGTCAAATTTGTGAAAACAAAAACTTTAAAAAAATATGAGGTTATTAATAAAACTTTAGTGGTTGAATTTTTAAAAATTATATAGAGTTAAATGTAATATTATACTGTTGGAATATATATACTAATCATAACATGCAGCGGAAGTAATTAGGAATAATACATGTAAGTAATTAACCGAACAAAAAAGTGCGTACCTTTTAGCAATTCAAGTAAACCAAACGATGTTTGAACAAGAACAAAACCCAAAACCCTAACTTTAAGGTTTATACAATTCGACCACAAAGAAGTCAACCACCAAGGAATTCGCAAGCACAAGTGCACTTGTTCTTCGTTCTTGTACACACGTACTAAGAGCGATTTGATGTGAAAAGCTAGGTTCTTGAATCACAAATAAAACCAAACACTTGTTTCTTTAGCTTGGAAAAATCGATCCCTTGAGGAGGGGGGGGTTACACCGATCGGCCAAGCAAAAGAGGAAGGATAGGAGAAGAGAAATTAGGTTATTGGTGATCCAAGATTAGGAGAATAATGAATACAAAAGGTTTGTATATATACATTCTCAAAACTTGGTGACCAAGAAATCCCACCTCCTTGAGTTGGGTAGCCCACGACCGGCCAAGCATCCCCAAGGGGATTCTAGATCCTTCTTGTCCACTAATTTCATCCTTAGTCCTCGTAGTTTATATTTAACGACCGTTAGTCAAACCCCGTTAAATATTAACTATCGTTAAGTATTTATTTCGTGACTAATAATTAATAATAACATTTTATATATTAATTATTAAACATCAACTCTCATACGTAATGTGTGCAATCCCGAAGTCTCGAGTTTGAATCAGGACATACTAATATTTAAATATCCATAAAACCTTTCAGCTCCCACTTGGATATTACTAAATTTAGTAATGACACTGGTTTAGTCTAGCCTAACACGCCAATGCCCCCAGATTGAATCGAGTATGGTTTCCTAGAAAAACCATTTAATGATTCATCATTTTTACTTATCCTTTTGTTACTAATACTACATTAACTATGAATATGGATCAATTCATTTCATAAGTTAATATTCTGTTTCTCGTTGTATTCGATTGAACAAGATTACCAAATCATCTGAACGTATTCCAGATAGATCTTGGGTATGGTCATACAAACATCTTGTCAACCTTACGAGGGGCCAAAATATAGTATTATGCTTTGAAACAAATTCAAAGGAACAAATTCTCTTGACTACAAACATAACTCATGAACTTTGTGACACTTCTGAAAATAGCCCTTATAACTAACAGTTATGGATAGCGTTAGACTATCTTACACAAATGCACTACATTCATATCAGTTATCTGGTATCTCAAGTCTGAAGATAAACACTTCATGATATATTTAATGACAAAGATCCATAAAGTATCATCATGTAAAGTTGGGATGAGTCCTATATTCAATTAATTGAATATCATGTGAATCTGGTATGTCCCACGCATCAATATACTTTAAAAGTATATTCTACCAAAACTCATATTTGTCTTAATTCAATGACATTCCCACATCATTGATTGACAACGGACTATTTAGAATAACATAAGTTATTCATGGATTAAACATGCAAATATAGGATATAATATTAAGAAAATGAAAAATAAACATAAACAACTATTTTATTTCATTAAAGTAATATTTGTTCATAACATCCTTTATCCAAATACTAATCACAGATCTGCATGAAACTACTAGCTAACCGAAGTCCTATCCCATCAGCATGGTCAGTAAGTTTTTCTTTTGGCAAAGGCTTCGTAAAGGGATCAGCTAGATTATCATCTGTATGAACTTTGAGTAGATTGATTTCACCTATTTCGACTTGTTCTCGAACATAGTGATATCGACGAGGAAAATGTCTGGCGCCCTTAAGGACTCCAGGCTCATTGGCAAATGTTATTGCAGCAGAGTTGTCACAATACACATTTAAAGGTTATTCGATTGAGGGCATTACTCCAAGTCCCGAAATGAATTTCCTAATCCAAACAGCTTCCATCGCAGCTTCTGAAGCAGCTATGTACTCAGCTTCTGTAATAGACATCGCAATCGTTGTCTGCTTCTTGCTCTTCCAGTCAACTGCTCCTCTATTAATGACAAAGACATAAACCGTCTGAGACATCGTATCATCTTTATCAGTTTGGAATGACGCATCGCAAAAACCTGTAACATCAAGTTCTGCATCTGGATTTCCTCTATACACTAAAAACATTTCTTTAGTAGCCCTTAGATACTTAAGAATGTTCTTAACAGGTTGACAGTGTTTCACACCTGGGTTCTGTTGATACCGACTGGTGATATTATGTGCAAACGCCACATCAAGCCTTGTACATCTCACAACATACATGATAGATCCTACAGCCGAAGCATAAGGAACCTTCTTCATGTGTGCCACCTCTTCAGGTGTTGACGCGCATAGTTTATTACTTAAGGCATGTTCAACTTGCATCGGCAAATATCCCTTCTTGGAATCTTGCATATTGAATCTCTTCAATATTTTATCAATGTAAGCACTTTGGCTTAGTCTAATTAACCGCCTTGATCTATCTCGGTAGATCTTGATTCCCAGAATAAATGCTGCTTCCCCTAAATCCTTCATAGAAAAGCACTTTCCAAGATAATACTTTACATCTTGCAAACTTGGAATGTCTTTTCCCATGATCAATATGTCATCGACATATAAGATAAGGAAAATAACATTACTCCTAGTAGCTTTGTGATACACACATGGCTCATCAAGATTTTGAGTGAAACCAAATTTCTTGATTTCTTCATCAAACTTCTTGTTCCATTGCCTTGATGCTTGCTTCAACCCATAAATGGATCTTTGAAGTTTGCATACACGCTTCGGAAACTTTGGATTCACAAACCCTTCAGGCTGCGCCATATAGATGTCCTCATCTAGGCGACCGTTTAAGAAGGCAGTTTTTACATCCATTTGCCATATCTCATAGTCATAGCACGCAGCTATGGCTATAAGAATCCTAATAGCTCTAATGTCTGCTACAGGAGAAAACGTCTCCTCGTAGTCTATCCCAAAGGTTTGAGTATACCCTTGAGCTACAAGACGAGCTTTATAAGTGTGTGCATTGCCATCCATGTCAGTCTTTATCTTATAGAGCCACTTACTTCCAACTACCTTAGCATTTGGAGGTAAGTCAACCTCTATCCAAACTTCGTTATCTTTCATGGATTGCATTTCCCCATTCATTGCAACTCGCCATTTCTCTTTTTCAGGACTCATCATGGCACCTTTATAGTTAGCAGGTTCACCAAGATCCCCTAACATATTTTCCTCAGCTTCTATGTTGAGACATAGACGCTCAGGTGCACGCGTAGCCCTTGCGGATCTACGAACGGGAACCACTTCAACTTCAGGTGGAACGCCCAGACTTTCAGGTTCTACTTGAGGTTGGCTAGTGTTTTCAGAAGGTGTTGTATCTTCTTGATCATATTCCAGATCATAAACTCTCCCACTGAATTCATGAGATTTGAGATCCCTTTCAAGGAATTCTCCATACCTAGCAACAATTACTTTGTTTTCAGGTGGAAAGTAAAAGTAGTAACCCATAGTTTCCTTTGGGTATCCTACGAAGATACACTTAACAGATCTTTATTGCAGCTTATCAGCAGAGTCACGTTTAACAAACGCCGCACAACCCCAGACCTTTAAGTAAAACAAGTTGGGAGCTTTCCCATACCACACTTCATAAGGAGTCTTATCAACCTTCTTAGTTGGAATCATATTCAATATGCGAACAGCAGTTTCTAAAGCATAATCCCAAAAGGATAAAGGAAGAGTTGTAAGATTAAACATTGATCGTACCATGTCTAGCAATGTACGATTTCTTCTCTCAGATACACCATTTTGTTGTGGAGTATATGGAGATGTGAGTTTCTGGACGATACCACACTCAGCTAGATCATCTTTAAACTCTTGGCTTAAATATCCACCACCTCTATCGGATCGAAGAGCTTTAATCTTCTTTCCTAGTTGCAGTTCTACTTCACTCTTAAAAACCTTAAATGTTTCAAAGACTTCATGTTTATGTTTAAGTAAATAAACATAACCACAACGACTGAAATCATCAGTAATGGTTAAGAAATAGCTAGCACCCTTCCTTGACACACGTCTTAGTGATCCACATACGTCAGTATGTATCACACCAAGAAGATCAGAAGCCCTTTCTAAACTATTTGTAAAAGGTTTCTTGGTCATCTTCCCAAATATGCAAGATTCGCATTTATCAAATGATTCATCATTGATGTCTTGCAAAAGCCCATCATGTTGCAGTTGTTGCATGCGTTTCTTGCCTATATGAGCAAGTCTACAATGCTAAAGAAATGAAGAATCCAAATCACCTTTGATTCTTTTATTATTGATGCTAAAGACAGAATTATTTTTATCAATCATATTATTATGCAAATCAATTTCAAACACACCATTTACTGGAATAACATTAAAGTAAAAAACACCATTTAAAGAAAACGAAATTCCATAATCAATAAATGTATGAACGAAACCAATATCTTTTAACAAGGAAACAGAAACGACACCCCTAACAATGGAAGGTGCGTAATGACAATCGTTCAATGACAGTACTAAACCCGAAGGTAAAACTAAATCAAACGTGCCTATAGCTTCAACGACTGCATGTGCTCCATTACCCACGTGCAGGTATTGCTGTCCATAGGCAAGCTTCCTTGCTCCTCTAAGTCCCTGCAGTGTATTACAAATGTGAATACCACATCCAGTATCATATACCCAGGAATTTATTTTATGAGGAAAATCAAATAATTCTATCATCAAAAGAGTACCTGAAGTACTAGCCACAGTGCCAGTATTTTTATACCTCTTATTGCGCAACTCATCAAGGTAGAGTGGACAATTCCTCTTCCAGTGTCCTACCTTGGTGCAGTGATGACAAGCCTGATCCTTCTTCGGATTCTCACGCTTTTTGGGAGGGTACTTCTTGGGTTCTTGTTGCTAAGTCATAACTTGTTTTCCCTTATCAGCTTTGCCCTTACCTTTCCCTTTCTTGTTCGCTAGCGGCTTATTAGGCTTAGAAATCCTACCCTTCTGGATGGTCAGAACCGCAGGTGTAGGGGCCTTCTTGGGCAAACCTTTCTCATAATCAATGAGCATTGCATGTACCTCACTGACTGTCTTCCCCGTGCAATGCATATTGTAATTGCGCACGAAACCATCAAACTCCTTGTTAAGAGATCTGTTGATAAGGCCAATTTGTATGTCATTGGGGTAGACATAGTTAAGACGCCCTAACTGGTCCATGTAACTCATCATTTCCAGGCAGTGGGCGCTTACAGGTTTCCCTTCTCCTTGCTTGCAACTATGAAGAACATCTATCAGATCATACAACTCCACAGTCACAGGCTTTTCAAACAACCTTTGCAATTCTTCAAGCATGAGGTTAGGGAAGTAATTCTCAAACTGCTTTTGCAAGTTTGAATTCATACTCCCAAGCATAATGCAGGCGACCTCATTATACTTGTCATACTCAGATTGCCACGCAGCTCGTGCTTCAGCAGTAGCACCTGCTGCAGGTTCAGGAGGCCAAGGCGTAGTCAAATAATCTAGTCTTTTGGCAACCCTCAAGACAATTCTGAGTTGCCGATACCAATTATTGAAATTCGCGCTACCAGTCAATTTCTCTCGATCAAACATAGATTTGAACGACGAGGCTAGTGCAGTAGATTCAGCTTGAGCCATTTCTACAGAAAATAAAAGTTCAAAAGTTAGTACTTTCGATAAGTAAACATTCAAGAAAATAAAATACCATTTGGTCAATATTCATATTAACCATAGAATTTTCCTTGAATTTTGGATCCTCATTATCATAGTTTCACCACATCAGTTGATCTGCTAGTGGTGAAAGTATAGAATAGGTAATCGTTGAAAAACGATAATTGACAAACAAGTTTTCAATTCCAAAAGTTATGGGATTTACAATTTTGCCAAAACAATTAATGCAAAACGTAAGCATGTTTTATCCCATCCTATGCCTTAAGTCATAGGTCTCACTAACCAACTTAATTAAATTGTCTAATTTAGAAACTGCAAATAATTAAGTTGAGGTCTCGCACAACAAAATAATTCACCTTGCTATTGTAATCTAGATCAAGGTCTCACATAACTAAATTACAATTTCAAGTGTTTCATATCATTAGATGGCATAAACTTGAATTTAAAGGGTACAAATTTTTGACGTTTAATCAAAACTTATGTATAAAGAAGCATGCATACAACTTTATATCATAATATTTTCGAAAAAACTTACATAAGATTTTAATTGCAAAGATTGAATTCTGCAAAGTTTTAATCGATGCGTTGAGAAACTTACAACTTTGCACTAAGATGCTTCGTACATTGAATGGTTATACTAGGTAGCTCCAATCGAACTCACAGGGGGCAGAGGACCAAGTAAGCGCAAAAGCATAACCTTAGACATCCTTTCAGTGTGACTGTGCGCACTTCTTTATTAACCCCTTTATAGTTTGTTCTAGTGGGTGAGCCGTTCTAACCATTTAGTACAGTCGCATCAATCGATTAAAAGTTCAAGAATAATACTTAGATAACAAATCAGTTTCGCCATTATTTAGTCCATTTAATTTTCTATTCATAAAAAACCCTTTTTGCTGACTAACATGTCAAACAATATAAACAAAAAAGCATTTTAATAAAAATTAAACACACTCAAATAATATAACATATAACTAAACAATTTAACATATGTAAAAACAATTAGCCACATGCATAATTATTTCGATAAACGCTAATAAACAATTCTAGGCGTAAATAAATGCATACATTAACTAGGGCTTTCAACTACAAGGTAGATGAGCCACATACATTGACAAGTCGATTGTGTAAGCCAAAGTTAATAGTATACCAAATAGCACATAACGAATTTTTATTAGATTAATAGAGGTCTTCCCCAATTCAATAATTATCAAATAAATAAAACATGTGTGTATTACTAAACAATTTATTACAAACAATACTCCATGGCAAAACATGCATGTTCCACCATGGATTTCGTATAACAATTATCACCCAAGATACGCATATTACATGGCACATAACAATTTATTCATAATAACCACATAAAATTAGCATGCAATCCTAGGGTTTCTACAAGTTTTACAAAATTAAAACCTAATTAAATAAAATTAGGGTAATCGACCCTATAATTAAAAAATTAGGGTTTCGAATTCAAAACCCTAGAAACCATAAAAAAAAACATGCATATAATCATAAAGATTCAATTTTTATGTGTTTCGGTAATTAATTACATCATATTGACCTGGCTCTGATACCACTGTTGGAATATATATACTAATCATAACAATTATAAAAGCAAGCAAACATCATCAAAGCATGCAGCGGAAGTAATTAGGAATAATACATGTAAGTAATTAATCGAACAAAAAAGTGCGTACCTTTTAGCAATTCAAGTAAACCAAACGATGTTTGAACAAGAACAAAACCCAAAACCCTAACTTTAAGGTTTATACAATTCGACCACAAAGAAGTCAACCACCAAGGAATTCGCAAGCACAAGTGCACTTGTTCTTCGTTCTTGTACACACGTACTAAGAGCGATTTGATGTGAAAAGCTAGGTTCTTGAATCACAAATAAAACCAAACACTTGTTTCTTTAGCTTGGAAAAATCGATCCCTTGAGGAGGGGGGGTTACACCGATCGGCCAAGCAAAAGAGGAAGGATAGGAGAAGAGAAATTAGGTTATTGGTGATCCAAGATTAGGAGAATAATGAATACAAAAGGTTTGTATATATACATTCTCAAAACTTGGTGACCAAGAAATCCCACCTCCTTGAGTTGGGTAGCCCACGACCGGCCAAGCATCCCCAAGGGGATTCTAGATCCTTCTTGTCCACTAATTTCATCCTTAGTCCTCGTAGTTTATATTTAACGACCGTTAGTCAAACCCCGTTAAATATTAACTATCGTTAAGTATTTATTTCGTGACTAATAATTAATAATAACATTTTATATATTAATTATTAAACATCAACTCTCATACGTAATGTGTGCAATCCCGAAGTCTCGAGTTTGAATCAGCACATACTAATATTTAAATATCCATAAAACCTTTCATATACTAGTAAGTCTTTATATTTTTTAATAGGTTTGGATTATAAACAAATACCTCCTTATAATTTATACCCTTTATACTTTATAGAGTAAATTACACCATTCGTTCTTGTGGTATGCGTTGACCGACAAGTTTCATCATTTGACCGAAAAAGTGCACCGTTCATCTTTAAATGCGAAACGTTATGTATCGTTAGTCTCTCACTCTAACTGACATGACAAACGGTCGTTATACCTCATCCACTCGAGGGTATTTCAGTCTTTTCCCACCCATAAGGACCGACGATGTAATTTCGAAATTTTCTGAAAATTTTAATTTCGAAATTTTTTTCCGATTTTTTTTTCCGAAATTTTTTTTTCTAAATTTTTTTTCCAAATTTTTTTTCCCAAAAATCGTCGGATGTGAAAAAAAAATTCGTCACATGTGAAAATTATTAGAAATTCTTTTTTCGAAATTTTTTCACATACGAAGAAAAATGTGAAATTTTCGTCATATGTGAAAAAAAAAATTCACATCTGACGGAAAAAAGTATCAAAATTTTTTTAACATGTGACGAAAACGTTTCGAAAAAAAATCAAAGAAAAAATTGAAAACACAAAAATTCGGAAAAAAAAAATCAAAATTTTTTTTCGAACAAGTTTTCAAAATTTTTTTGTCTGCTTTTATACGTTTTCATCCGGTTTTCTCACGTTTTTATCCGTTTTTGTCTGTTTTTATACGTTTTCATCCGATTTTTATCTAATGGCTAATATAACTTAACCAATTTTTCTAAGAATTTCCAAAAAATATTGAAAAAATTTTCAAAAAATAATTTTACGAAATTTTTTTTTGAAAATTTTTTTTGAAAAAAAACATTTGAAAAAAAATTTGGATATTTTTTCGGAAAAAAAAAATTGAAACTTTTTTTCCGAATTATTGTGCTTTCAAAATTTTTTTTCTGATTTTTTTTGTCACATGTGAAAAAAATTTGGAAATTTTTTCCGTCGCATGTGAATTTTTTTTCATATATGACGAAAGTTTCACATTTTTTTTCATACGTGAAAAAAAATTCGAAAAAAGAATTTCTAATAATTTTTTCACATGTGATGAAAAAAAATTTCACGCGTGACGAATTTTTTTTTCACGTGCAACGATTTTTGGGGGGAAAAAATTCAGAAAAAAAATTTTGGGAAAAAAAATTTTCGTAAAAAAACATTTTGGCAAAAAAATTCGAAATAAAAATTTTCTGAAAATTTTGAAATTACACCATTGTTCCTTATAAGTGGGAAAAGACTGAAATACCCTCGAGTGGATGAGGTATACCGACCGTTAGTCATGCCAGTTAGAGTGAGGGAATAACGATACACAACGTTTCGTAGTTAAGGATGGACGGTGCATTTTTTCGGTCAAAGGACGCATACCACAAGGACGAATAGTGTAGTTTACTCTACTTTATTTCTTAAAAAATACAATGTATATGTTGTTTTAAAATAACAACATATAAATTTTGCATATGATTATATGTATAATTTTTTTTACTATATACTTTCAATTAAGGACTCATTTATTTTATTTTTAAAAGTTTAACCTATGTGAACACGAGTTTACATTTTAAATACGGCTAAATTACTGAAAACGGGAATATAATTATCAGCACGGGTTACTTTAATATAAAAATAAATATACGTGATTTAACTTATAATAATGACTCATGTAAATCTTATTTATTTATATAAAGATATCTAGAAAAATATTTTTAAAAAACTTTAAGGAGTATACTTTATGTTTATCAACGCTCATTATGTGCTATTAAATTTGCATCATGTGTACACATCATATCAATAGTGAAATTTAAATAACAACATCAACATCTTTGTCAGCTAAATTAAATTAAATCGTAAGTTACCTATAGGCCTGTTTAAAAGTCCGTCATTGCTTGTAGGCCTGTTTAAGAGAAAATGTTAAGAAAATATCATAATAATTAGACCTTTAATTATTCACATTACTTACACTACTCACGTCACATTTGAATGATAGAAAAGATGCACAAATTTAAGTTTCTTTAGTTACCTAGTTTTGTGAGAAGGATTTGAAAGAATTATAACATAGATTTAAGACCTTATCTTAACTACATAAAATAAAAAAAAAAATTGTCAAAGGTGAAAGTGAAAATTGAAAATTGAAAGTTGAAAGTTGTAAGTCAAGGTTAAATGATAAAATTAATTGTTGAATGTTTGATGTTAAAAAAAAGTCAAACAATCTGTGAAATGTAGTAATTGTAAGTCAAGCTATGCAGAAATTAAGGAAACGTTTAAAAGTTATCTTTGTCAAGTTGATTAGTATAATTGGCAACAACTGGACAACTTATGAAACTTACAATATACGCTGATGACTTTATATGTACTTTTTATAAGTTTAATGCAATCTTAATCTTATATAGTTTCTTATAAGCGGGTAAGTACATATTTTTCGTTGATCGTAAAAAAAATAATGCGCGGCGATAATTTTATTAAAAACTAGATACCGTTACCGCTAGGTGCGGGTACTCGCCTAGTTTATTGTGACAACTCGTAATTTCAGGATATTTCATATAGACTAGATTTAGTCTACACATCATTAGTAACATCATTTCATATCAATATGATGCATGGGTTTGCATTTTTCATTAAACTTTTATTGTCCTATTAAATAAACGCTATCGCGTAAACATTTATTTTAAATATTGATCCGACACTTTCAAAAATAATCTTAATATATTTTTATACTCATTTTAAGACTATAAAAATTATATTATTAGTTTACCCGATGTTTTCAATTTATTTTGTATATAAATTATTATGTATAAATAATTACGACGGTTTTCGTAAATTCAACCCGATAAATATTTATTCACTCAATACTTGTGATAAATGTATTTTTATAATTTTTATGACTTCAATACATTTTGTTTTGTTCCTTTAAAATTTATTTTTAGCTAACACTACCCTAAATATTTAATTATATATGCAAGTTACCAATTATACTTAAACAATTACACTTTCACTTAAGCAAAATACATTACATTATACAATGAAGTATTACCCTTTTTATTTCTTGTGTATGTCGACCACTAGGATGACTCACACAACATTTGGGTACTAAATATCTAAGGTATACTAGAAAATTTGCTTACCTTTTATTATATACTAATAATTAGCACATACAAAACACTAACTCAAGGTGTACAATAAATTCTCTCCTCTCCTTTTCTGTTGAAGAACCGGCCAACTCAAGACACCATGAAGAAACCATAAAATTTTCTATTTCAAGTGATTATCATGTCCTACTAGTAATCTATTTCAAGGTTTTGAAATAAAAATCTATAGATTAATAAGGTTTTTATCATCTTCTTCACATAATCATTCAAGTAAGCATTCCATGATTTTTATCACTCTTTCATATTCATCTTTATGTTATTTCATTATTTTTTTTGCAAGAAAACATGCATGTTACATATGAGTCTATACCATTTTTAATGTTTTTATTACTTATTATGAAATATAATCATCCTATAAATTATCCCTTGAAACATATCACTTTTGGTGATGTCTATGAACCCATGACACCCTAAGAAGGTGTATGGTAGGATTAGAATAGCTTCGGCGTTGGTTTGAATTGGTTAGAATAGGTTTTGCGCGTAAATACTTATAAAGTATTTTATAATATGACGAGATGTCATAAACATACATTTCGACATTAAACATTATTTTCAAATGTACAAGTGGTATAGATATCATACGAATTGCATGCATAATATTACATCATAACTTATTGTAGAACATATCATTCATAATATGTCACGGTTAGAGGTTGCGCCTCATTTCAGTGTATCCACTTTTGTCATCATTATAATTGCATCAGGTGAGTCATAGCCCCTACTCTTTTAATTGTTTTAAATTGCTTTTGGGGGAGATACATGCTCAACTATTTTTATGACAATCATGATTATTTGCAAACTATATGTTTATCTCAACTGAATGTTTAGTCATATTCTATATCATAAATCATGGAACTAAATGTCTTGGTATAATCATTGAACTAAATGTCGTGGTATAATCATTGAACTAAATGTCTTGGTATAATCATTGAACTAAATGTCTTGGTATAATCATTGAACTAAATGTCTTGGTATAATCATGGAACTAATGGTCTTGAAACAATTTGAAACAATACTCATATGTGTTATGTCAATTAACTATTAATACATTAAGTTACACATTATTATGTGAATTCATTTGTCATCATGCGCTTGAACATAAACTATACACATTTTGGCAGTGGGTTGTGAACACACATGTTGCAAGTTTTGTATGGGCGGAACTTGGAACTGAGTGGATTTACAATGCCTTTGCTGCATGAACATTCTTTAAAGGCTTTACATTTCAACACAAACTCTATGAACTCACTCAACCTTTGTGTTGACACTTTTTAGCATGTTTTATCTCAGATATCTAAGGCATTCACTTCATGGCATGCATGTGGACATATCATAGAGTCGCGGTGACGACGCGTCTCACTTGGGTTTTATGAACTTTAAAACATCGTTTGTATTGTAACAAACTTATTTCCGCAAATATTGATTACCTTTTTGGGACCTATACTTTGTAAACTCTGATTATTTTATTAAATCAAGCGATGTATTTTCCAAACGATACTTTAGGTCGTTCAATATAACTGTGATTGTGATGCTATGACAGTCAATCCCCAGGAATTCCATTCCGCTGCAAAACAGGTAATTTGGGGGTGTGACAGATTGGCATCAGAGCTTCGGTTATAGAGAACTAGGTTGCATCATTGACCCTAGACTATAACTACATTATCATAGCATCTCATCATATCATTATAAGTGCATACTCATTATATATGCGGGTTTATGACTTAACACCAAACATCATATGAGTCGATTAGTCCAAGCATTGCATAGTTACTCCTAAATTATACATAGCCTGATCACCTATATCTAATTCAGGAAGAATCATGCAATGAAGGGAGTAGTAGGCTTATATGTGTAAGCAATTCTATAACCGAGCCAAATTTTCAAAAGACCCGTTACTCAAACCGATTTAGCCTAATCTCATGACAGTTCTTGTTTGATGAGTTGTGAGATTAAGTAAAAATCGGTTACCTAAAAGTCTTTTGAGGGTTTTGCTCGAGAATGGGAAGGCTTGCCTCATCAAACCCTAAACCGGAGAGACCAATACGAACTGAATTCAGGGACTGAATTCCTTTTTGGGTTGGCGAATGTGACAACTCGTAATTTCAGGACATTTCATATAAACTAGATTTAGTCTACACATTATTAGTAACATTATTTCATATCAATATGATGCATGGGTTTGCATTTTTCATTAAACGTTTATTGTCCTATTAAATAAACGCTATCGCGTAAACATTTATTTTGAATATTGATCCGACACTTTCAAAAATAATCTTAATATATTTTTATACTCATTTTAAGACTATAAAAATTATATTATTAGTTTACCCGATGTTTTCAATTTATTTTGTATATAAATTGTTATGTATAAATAATTACGACGGTTTTCGTAAATTCAACCCGATAAATATTTATTCACTCAATACTTGTGAGAAATGTATTTTTATAATTTTTATGACTTCAATACATTTTGTTTTGTTCATTTAAAATTTATTTTTAGCTAACACTACCCTAAATATTTAATTATATATGCAAGTTACCAATTATACTTAAACAATTACACTTTCACTTAAGCAAAATACATTACATTATACAATGAAGTATTACCCTTTTTATTTCTTGTGTATGTCGACCACTAGGATGACTCACACAACTTTTGGGTACTAAATATCTAAGGTATACTAGAAAATTTGCTTACCTTTTATTATATACTAATAATTAGCACATACAAAACACTAACTCAAGGTGTAAAATAAATTCTCTCCTCCCCTTTTCTCTTGAAGAACCGGCCAACTCAAGACACCATGAAAAAACCATAAAATTTTCTAGTTCTAGTGATTATCATGTCCTACTAGTAATCTATTTCAAGGTTTTGAAATAAAAATCTATAGATTAATAAGGTTTTTATCATCTTCTTCACATAATCATTCAAGTAAGCATTTCATGATTTTTATTACTCTTTTATATTCATCTTTATGTTATTTCATTATTTTTTTGCAAGAAAACATGCATGTGACATATGAGTCTATACCACTTTTAATGTTTTTATTACTTATTATGAAATATAATAATCCTATAAATTATCCCTTGAAACATATCACTTTTGGTGATGTCTATGAACCCATGACACCCTAAGAAGGTGTATGGTAGGATTAGAATAGCTTCGGCGTTGTTTTGAATTGGTTAGAATAGGTTTTGCGCGAGAAAAACTCATTTCGACAACTTTATTTAGAGGTCTGATCTTATTTTTAAATTCTGGAATTCTCGACAGTAGGTAAAAAAATTTTGGACTATATATTTAGAAAATATACTTTAAAACGAAAACGTGGCCGCTTGAACGGGTTAAAACGGAGTTATAACGAAGAAGTTATGCTATTTTTAAGTTTAACGACGAAAACTATTTGTTTCAGAAAATTCAGCATGTATTCTCAACTTTTTACGAGTCAGAAATGGGTCTTAAGCGTTATTAAATGTGTCGACTTATCAAAAATATATTAGTATATGTTAATACGAAACTGTGGATATAAAGAACGTAGAAAACGGACTTATAACGACTAAGTTATTCACATTTTAAACAAGTTGCCGTAACTATTTTATATAAGTATAACTAATATATTTTCTAATAGACAAACATATCGGCCTCGAAGGACCATGTTGAGGGTCGTTTTTAACATGGATGTAGTACTTTTTATAACATGATGTCTTCTAGCAAAAGTAAGTACGCCTAGCATATTTTCTAAAATGTCCGACCGTTCGTCAAGCGGAGTTGTAACGAGTAAAATACGGTCACTTAAACTTTGCCGGAAACCACCCTAAAACGATATTTTGGACACAAGTACCATACTTTACCTATATTTTTCTCCATGATCGAGACCTCTAGGATGAAAACTTAAATGCTAAAACTTTGAGATAATGATACAAGCTTCCCAAAACCGTTGAGTTTGTTTCCTAACACTCGACGTGCACCATTTTACGACTAGCTTTTCGAGGCCGTTTATTAACTTTCATGAAATTGTCAAATGATATTATTTTACGACGAAAAGTTATAATTTCATAATAAATCATTAAATGACTATCGTAGGATATCATCTCAACGTAAATACTTGTAAAGTATTTTATAATATGACGAGATGTCATAAACATACATTTCGACGTTAAACATTATTTTCAAATGTACAAGTAGTATAGATATCATACGAATTGCATGCATAACATTACATCATAACTTATTGTAGAACATATCATTCATAATAGGTCACGGTTAGAGGTTGCGCCTCATTTAAGTGTATCCACTTTTGTCATCATTATAATTGCATCGGGTGAGTCATAGCCCCTACTCTTTTAATTGTTTTGAATTACTTTTGGGGGAGATACATGCTCAACTATTTTTATGACAATCATGATTATTTGCAAACTATATGTTTATCTGAACTGAATGTTTAGTCATATTCTATATCATAAATCATGGAACTAAATGTCTTGGTATAATCATTGAACTAAATGTCGTGGTATAATCATTGAACTAAATGCCGTGGTATAATCATTGAACTAAATGTCTTGTTATAATCATTGAACTAAATGTCTTGGTATAATCATTGAACTAAATGTCTTGGTATAATCATGGAACTAATGGTCTTGGAACAATTTGAAACAACACTCATATGTGTTATGTCAATTAACTATTAATACATTAAGTTACGCACTATTATGTGAATTCATTTGTCATCATGCGCTTGAACATAAACTATACACATTTTGGCAGTGGGTTGTGAACACACATGTTGCAAGTTTTGTATGGGCGGAACTTGGAACTGAGTGGATTTACAATGCCTTTGCTGCATGAACATTCTTTAAAGACTTTACATTTCAACACAAACTCTATGAACACACTCAACCTTTGTGTTGACACTTTTTAGCATGTTTTATCTCAAATATCTAAGGCATTCACTTCATGGCATGCATGTGGACATATCATAGAGTCGCGGTGACGACGCGTCTCACTTGGGTTTTATGAACTTTAAAACATCGTTTGTATTGTAACAAACTTATTTCCGCAAATATTGATTACCTTTTTGGGACCTATACTTTGTAAACTCTGATTATTTTATTAAATCAAGCGATGTATTTTCCAAACGATACTTTAGGTCGTTCAATATAACTGTGATTTTGATGCTATGACAGTCAATCCCCAGGAATTTCATTCCGCTGCAAAACAGGTAATTTGGGGGGTGTGACATTTATTTACAATACTTGCACCAAAACTCAATGGTGAAATATAAACCATATTCATAAAAGATTTTTCGTATTTTTTGGCTAAAAGATTTATCGTATTTTTTGGGTAAAAGATTTATCGTATTTAATCACATTAAACTTTAAGCTATTAATTACTCCCAAAACTCAATTAACTTTTATATAAACCCAAAACTCAACTTTTATATAAAGATAGGTGTGCTGGATTGGATATTACATGTTAATACTTTTTAAAAATTATAAATAAATTAGTCATTTATATAACTAAAAGAGACTTTATTTTTACCATCTCAGTAGAAACAATAAAAATTGTGCTTACATATCTTCCATTAATGCATGTCGACACTTGCATCACATAATTGAATCATTAATATGTTCCTTCAATTGGTGAAAAAACAAATAGCACATGCTTTGTAATTGACCATGTCTCATGAAATTTGAAGATTCAACACTCTTTGCAATTCATGAGTTGTAGAAGAAAAATATATGCTATTTATAGATTTTTATTTGTATATACGTAACTTTTCAAGATAAGTGAAGAGACTCGTTTACTTAGTTACTTTAATCAAAATGATTCCAACGACAATTAATTAACTCTTTAGGATAAATGAAAAGGACAATTTTAATCTTAAACAAAAAAACAAAAAACAAAAAACAAAAAAAAACAAAAAAACTTTCTATTTTTTTATAGGTTTTGCTAATGACAGCCTTAAAAGTTGTGGTTAAAAATTGAATTTTTATTATACCTGGTTGTAGGAAACTTAATAATTCAATCAGAATCAAATGTTACATGTAAATCCGTATTTCTAGTTGTAAATCAGAATCATTGTAATCATGTAATAAAAGTTGTATTCTTAACCACAACTTTTAGGACTTTTAATTGTTGCATGACTTTACAAATTCTTTAAAACAAAATCTTAGCTTGTGTCATTACTCACCCAAAAAATCATCTCCATAATAGATTTGCACCGAATATAACACCATGTTCCGTTCATCATTAACATTTTTAGATTTAAAACTTTCGTCACAAAAAGTATCACTTGCAAAAATCTATTATTTACAAAGCTCTCACAATTTAATAAATTCGTCGCAACACTTAGTCACTTTTAAAACGGTTGACTACAAAAAAGGTCGTTATGTTCTAATTTGCTCATAGTCAAATTAAGTGTCGAAATGTTAGAGAATCTGTTTTAGAAACAAATTGCCTCATTTATCGATTGTTTTGGAACTAGGAGGTTTTTCTCTCATGCTTTGCGGGTGAGTCAAACATTTTTAATGGATAATGTAAAAACACATTTTGTATAACAACACTCGGTGGTGGGTAAATTAGGCACTTTGTAGACAATTATATAGCTCCATACTCTCGGATTTTATCAGGGTTGTGGTACAATTTGTCTACATTTTACCTCTTTCGTACTTCGCTTCATCGAGATTGAAATTGTTGTTGTTGTAAGAAGTTATATTAGCATATCTTCACATGATCACATCTCCATACCTCATACCACATTTTGTTTTAAATTGAACTCTTTTAATTTGTACAATGTTATATGATCATAAATTTGTCTACGCATATTACTTTATATCGCATAAGATTTGTTAAGATTGTGATGGCATGTCTAGTGCTCGTGACTCGTGAGAGTCGCAAATTATTCAGATTTTAGGCATTGATTTTTACGGCTTCCAGCGAGAACAACTCCTTTGATATAGTATGCGATGAATGTTATTTGGATATAGAAGTTTGTATGAAAATATAACTTTACTGAAATAAATGATATGTTTAAATGTAAAGAGCTTTTAGATAAGTTGCAATGTTAATAGGCACTGTGTAAGAAATTTTTAATTTTGTATTGTATCATTCAAGGAAGACTGATCTCATAAATGTGTAGTCTGACGATCGACAACAAACATATTTTTAATTTTGTCCGAATAGGATAACATTATTTTTTGAACTAAAACTGCAGGTTAATCGATACCAGTGTAAATAAAACCTCAATATATTTATACACTTGTCTAAGGCCCAACTTACACCACAGAGAATAGGGCCCTCACAATATTGACCTACTGCAATTCATTATGCATATCAATGTGAGAAATAAATACTAGTAATATTCTAGCGCATCAAATGAAATGTAGTCTTATCATTTAGACAAATTTAGAAGTTGAAATTGTTAAAGCATATGGGTGAACAAATATATATTCACATTAAGATTTAATGTCTTACTCTTTTAACATCACAACAACAATTATGATACTCAATCTCGCATGAGCAGGATATTGAGGAGGTAAAATATAGACAGATCATACCCTTACCCATGTCTTACACTTTTTAGCGAATGAACCAGAAAAGTTTAATACTTGACATTGATAAATTTTGATTTTCATTTTAATCTCTTTCCATTTGACAATTTTCAGTTATCACATAAATAAGTGTAGTAAACATAATTATACATTTTCAATTAGAACACCATGAAGTTCTCATGATTCAGTTATATTTTCATATCGACCCGAATTGCACAATCAGATGAAAAGTTATTTCGCATAGATATATATGTTTAAAACCTTTCCGCTGTTAGACAATGAAAAACCCCGTGGTTAATACCTTTTATTGATTCGATATATATAGATGCAATACATAATGAAACTCTAATGTACCCAACCCCACATACCGGGCTTAGCCTTATTTATCATCTAATACTCATCCGCAGTCTGAGCGGACGAAATCGCAAAAGCTCGGACTGGAGTAGTAAACTAGAAAAGAAAAGAAAAACAAAACATTAACGTAATGAAAGCATAACTTTAGTCGACTCGTAACAAAATCGTACCAACAGCCGACTTTAGTCGACTGGTACCAACGGTCGGTAAGTCGAGTGGTAACAAAACCGTACCAACGGTCGATTTTAGGGACTGATACCAACGGTCAACTTTAGTCGACTGGTAACAAAGTCGTACTAACAATCGATTATCAAATAAACAATAAAACAACTGTAAATTAAAGTAAACTTGATAACTAAAAAACAAAACAAGGTCCAACTTCTTCTACTAGTCTAGATCATCCTATCTTTCCCTAGTACCTAGCTACAGGACCATTTATTATGAAACGATTCAATCATCGAAAAATCAGGTAATCCCAAGGCTCATTCTTTCAATCTCACGAATACACGTGACCTCATCATGATGTCCATTAATCTTCAACCATGGAGTCGGGGGGGGGGGGGGGGGGGGGGGGCCGAGTTCACGAAAACCGAACGGCTACACCATTTCGTGTAGCTCGGGTAGGGGGAGCGAGTTCCAAATTCGAGCTGCGAAACCGAAGACGACCGTTGGAAAATTAATACGTTGGGAGCGTTTGGTTGGGTTTAAACGGCTAGTAGGCCGAATAAAAAAATAATAATAAATAAATAAATAAATAAATAAATTCTTCATATTTAACACCCTTTTACATTTCAAAAAAAATAATTACCCTTTTACATATCAAAAAACACACACACTAAATAATCTCTCCAAAAAAAATGTCTACCGATTATTCCGATTACGTTGTTCCTTCTTCGTCTGACGAGATATCCACGGGTAGCTCGTTGCAAAATATGCTTCAACTAACAGCTCAGTATTATGAAGACACGGCAAGCTCTAGCCGAACTAACGTAAATCGTCATCGGGATATAGGTCTTGAAACTTTAGAGAATGATTGGTTCGTTGAAACACCAAAGTACAACGACAATTACTTTAAAAAAAATTCCGAATGGAGAAAAGCCTGTTTTTGCAAATAGTGGGTGACATTGAAGCGAGATACCCATATTTTCAAGAAGGCTATGACGCGCGATTTCAAAAAAGTTTCACGGCGAAACAAAAAATCACATCGGCTGTTAGGCAACTCGCAACCGGCAATCCGCACGATGAGTATGACGAATATTTATGCATGTCTCAAAGAACGTCACGTGAAAGTCTTGATCATTTTTGTGAGGCCATCATTGAATTGTACGGTCGGGAGTACCTACGTAGGCCGACAGCACACGACCTTGCTCGCATTTACCAGGCCCATGAAGCGAAGCATCACCTCCCTGGGATGCTTGGTAGCCTTGACTGTACACACGTCAGATGGAAAAATTGTTCTAGACATTTGAGAGAGCAATATACGAGAGGTGACTATGGTGTTCCCACTATTATGCTTGAAGTCACGGCGTCACAAGATATGTGGATTTGGCATGTTTTTTTTGGTCCACCGGGGTCAAACAACGATATCAACGTATTGAATCAGTCTGACTTGTATCTTACAGCTCGAAATGGAACGGCGATGAGTAGTTCATTCCACGTGAATGGACGCTTTTACAAACGCGGCTACTATTTGGCAGATGGAATCTATCCTAAGTGGTCAACACTTATTAAAGCATACCCGTATCCAAACGACCCAAAGGAAAAGAGATTTACGAAGTTACAAGAGGGAGCGAGAAAGGATGTCGAGCGAGCTTTTGGTGCTCTCAAAGGAAAATGGAAAATTCTTGATCGACCACTCAGAGCTATGACCAAAGCGAAAATTGCCAATCAGGTTCATGCGTGTGTTATTTTGCATAATATGGTTATAAAACGCGAGGGGAGGGCAATCTCGCCGGTTCATATAATGGATCCGCCGGTCCAGCCAGTGTTCGACGACAGTGTGGTAGCGGAGTTACTAGACGAATTTCTCCATGACCGTCTTCGATATGATCTCACGGAGCACGTAGCACGTGAAGACTTGCCGCATCTCGATGATTAATGGCTTTTTTTTAATTTTAATATAGTTATTTTTAAGTATTATGTTATGTTTTTTTTTTTTAAAGTATTATGTAATGTTTTTTATTTTTAATTAAATGGTATGTTTTTATTATAAATATTGTATGTGATTTTATGTATTTAAAAAAAAAAAAAAAAAAAAAAAAAAAAAAAAAAAAAAAAAATTCTGGTACTAGGGTACCACTTCCACTAGTTAGGGTAGTATTAGGGTAGTGTTAGGGTAGTATTGGGGTAGTTTTGAGTTGGAAGGTTTTTATTGGATAGAGGTGATGTGGCACCCTCAGAGTATTAGGGTATGAAACTTCCACTCCCTCCTCCCTAAAGAATGATTAATCATTTCTTCATCAGTTGGTCTAAACCGATACCCCTCAAAAAGAACAGGTAAAACATCGATTCTTTAATAATAGCCACTCTTTAAAATTAAGGATCAACAATAATGTTTAAACCTAGGATACTATACATCAACATAAAAGAAAAAACAAAAAACAAAGTGAAACAGAAGTGATGGCTTGTTTTGTATGATTAGGGTTTGACGGGGCGGTTTAGTGGAGGCGGCTCAACATAGCCATCTAGGTCTTAGGATCATACATGCTCCGATACCATGTTAGACAATGAAAAACCCGTGGTTAATACCTTTTATTGATTCGATATATATAAATGCAATACATAACAAAACCCTAATGTACCCAATCCCACATACCGGGCTTGGGCCTTATTTATCATCTACTATCCGCAACCCACATGGCTGCATGTAAGTTTGCATCCTGATCCTGGTATAATTGGAATATTTAACATATTCTTGATAAATAGTTTAGTAGCAGTATGTAATATCAGCCATGGTCTGTGGAATGCTTATCTTAAAACTTGATACTAGCTAGTTTGTATAATTTGTTTAATTAAGAGTAAATTGCAAAAATCGTCCTTGTGGTTTGGTCAAATTGCATGTTTCGTCCTTGTAAATCAATAAGTGCAAATGTCGTCCTTATTTTGTACTGTTACATGCACTTTTGGTCCTTCAACAGTGAAATTTGGCAAACCACAAGGACGGTTTTTGCAATGATGGAGGACCAAAAGTGAACGTAACAGTGTCAAAACCGGACGATTTTTGCACTTAATGAACCATAAAGACGAAACATGCAATTTGGCCAAACCACATTGACGATTTTCGCAATTTACTCTTTAATTAATGAGATAGAAGAAGCTAGAATAATAAATTATAACGTGGTCCAGGGGTTCAGATTCGTTACCTACACAAATATTCCTGACTCTTTTTTTCAGACAACGTGTCTCGACTATTCAAATTTCCAAAGGGTGCGGTTTGTGGAGGACACGATCGATATATGTTATCACCTTATTATTTGTAACTTGTTTTTAAACTCACTATTTAAAAATAATCTAAAACATGCATGCCCACACTTTTGCAAATTATATGTTGGTGAGTAACATACAAGCTTCATTGTGGTATTTTGAATACATGTTACTTCATGAAAATAGCTATCATGCATGCTATATAGATTAAGTGCATGCATGTACGTAACACATTTGCATGTGGTTGAGTCATGTTTATAATCTGTTTCCAGAGTTAAGGGTGTTAACCACTTGATTCAACCTTGCTCTTACAAAGGTCTCAAGGTCGTTGAATCTTACAAACGACAACTTTGGGGCTATTCAGGTGCCTAGCTAGCTATCACCCAACTCAAATGTTCTTCGGGGAAGTGTACGTTGTATCGGGTCCAAAAGGATCTATCCAGGCATATGATTGCCTGTTCAAATTTGAGAGAGTAGCGGGATTCATTTAAATTAATACAGTATGGGGTATGGTTACAGGTTGGTCATGTCATATGTGGGTATGATACAGTATGATGTTGGGTTTTGTATGGTTCGAATAAAACGAAAACCATGTTAACGAAACTACTGCAGAAGAAGGAGCGTTCTTGTCTCCAACATTTACATGTGCTTTCTTTCACTCTTTCTTGTCGTATTTTCATTTGTGTTCCTTCCTTGCATATATGCTCTCTTCGATCAATTTTAAGGTAATTATATACCTGCCAAGATGACCATATTTATTTATACAAGTACAAAGGAAAAAATAAAATATCAAACAATGATATAACCTAATCAAAATTTGAGTAAAAAATTAAACTAAATCTTCTGTTGTTTTCAACATCTTGATTAATTCAAAAATTCATACTTACGAAGAATTCAACATAGAGTTTTGTTATATCCTCCTCACGGACGAAGCTTGAAACTTTTTATTAGGAGGTCAAATTGTAATTATATTAATTTTAGAAGGGACAAATTGTTGTATACTGTAATATATTTGTAAGGGAGGTATACTCACACCATATTTTTTGATTAATGCACCACAAATTATGCATTATAGTATTGTACAGTACAAACTGTAATGCACAGATTGTGATGCATTAATAAAAAAATGTGGTGTGAGTATCAATTCCCTATTTTTAAACTAGCACAACGCATAAATTACACTACGAGCCTCAGGTGTGGTAACTTGTTAACACTCAAAATTAGCACCATATCAGCGTCACATCATGCCATATCACCATCTCCACTTTTAACACTAAGAGCAAAGGGTGTGTTGTCCTCGAGTTAAGCTTTAACACACACCACGTCAGCTTTAACTTTTCACCTTAACTCAACAAAAAAACACCCCTTATCATAACTCAACCTTAACTCAATAATAATTTACAAAAACAACTCTTCATTTAGGAAGGAAAAAAAAAAAAAAAAAAAGCCTACGTTATGGGCTTAACATGGTGTTAAGGCTTGCCCTTAACTCCCTAGGGCGGTGTGGTTAACATGCCTTTAACGCAGGAATGTTAAGGTTTAACTTGGGTGTTATGTTACCACACCGAGTGCTCTAACACCCAAAAGCACCCCTCTATCAAAACATGCAATAACATGTTAACATCCAACTTTTTAGGACTCACCGTTTTGTTTTATTTTCTAAATAAACTAAACTTTCATTAATAATTTAAATTAAATTACAATACTTAAAAAATAATACAATACTAAAAAAATGTGATTGAAGAAATTCGAAACTAAAAATTAAAATACGAAACTAATAAATTAAAATACGTAAACTAAAATATACAACACAAAAGTCATCTTGTTAAACTCATCTTGCTCTAAAGAAGCTCCGTCCATGATCCTCCTACTTGATTTACTACTTACCCTTCTACACATTTAAAAATTTAACATATGTAATCCACTAATTATCTTTTTTCATCTAAACCGTCAGCTCCGTGCCCGTGAGTATGATGATTAGTAAGAACACAATATAGGAAGAAAAATCATTTCTCTTCAACATATGATTGTAAAATAAGAAAATGATGTATCCTCATTCATTTATTTTTCTATATATCATTCTACTCACATGGTTGGTGCATTTGAAAAAAGAGAATAGATGATATGATAAAAAAGAAAAAGTGAATTCGACTTGTCATTATTTTTATGTGTCGGTAGAAAGATAAATAGAAAGAAATTGTCTAAAGATACAATGATGCTCATGCTCATGTACAATAATAGTCCTCTTGTAAATTTGAATGAAGGCATTCCTCCCTCACATGCATTTGCAACAGATTCATACTAAGACCGGTCATCCCCATAGACACGGCCATTCTCGGCATCTTCCCTGTAGTCTTGTGTTAATTAGCGTTATTTCTTATGATAAGATATTTTGTGGCCATATTTTTAGATGTCCTTCAAAGTTTTTTTCTTACTCGAAACACTATATGGTACTTTTAATCGTTGTATGTTTTCTACTTGTCTGGCCAAATTGACAATGATGAGATCCAAACACTTCAAGGACGAAGGACATTATCTTTTATTTTACTCTCGTACAATCTATCTAGGAGTAAAGGACGGTTCTATTCAAAACTTTCAAATCCACACGTGGAACATAAAATGATACGATCTAAAGTTCTAAAAATGAACATATAACTCAATAGATATACGAAATACACAAAACCCCTTGCACGGTGGTTTGTAAGTAGAAAGATGATTAACGTTAAGAGCCAGCTCTATTGGTATCCTAGTTAAGTTAATTTCGGGACAAAATATCCTTGAATTTGTATATGTCTCACATTAGACAATGACATCTAAGTACAACATTACCAAAAAAAACGTGTTACGACTACTTATACTATACCCAATATGTATTTACCTAAGCTAGGTTAGTTTTATGTTAAATACATAAAACTACGGAGTATTAAATTATAAAACGACTAGTAGATTGTTAAATGCAACTGTGCAAACTAGCAGAGCTACATACGAGTGAGTGCGCTCTCAAAATATGTATATCTTTATATATTTTGACGTTTCAAACTTAACTTCCTACATCAAAATGTTAACGATATATGAAATTATGTTCTAACTTCTAAGTATTTGTTAAACTTATCTTTAAGTGGTCGAGAGTGACGAATAATTTATATAATAATTTACAAAAGAATAAAGCTAGATGGTTACAAATGTATCTTTATGTCATGTTTATGTATGATATACACTTTTGTACAGGGTCTCTACTCTCTAGTAACTCAGCTACGACACTGCAAACTAGCTAATGTGTACGTTAATTAGTCTCGGTGTCTAAGACTTGGAGATGAAAGTTAATCTTATTCGTGCAATCTAATTGAACGTGAGACAATGCAAAGTTTCATCCCCACAATACATAGAGACTCGTCCCTGCAAATGAAGCAGTACGAATTAATATAACTCGGGGTCAACGAATGATGGATTGGAGCTGGTTGAGGTTTAAAATCACGACAGTTGATTGAACCTTGTTTGTGTCTGAAACAATCAAATCAAATCTCTCTCATGCATTGAACATGTTTTTCGTTTGAAAAAAAGTAAAGTTCAATTTTAAGATATAAACTAAAAGTTTGAAAATATTGGGCTTTGTTGAGCCCATTGGTCTATTGACCCGTTTTTCTTTTATAGCCCAGAACTCGGGGCTGAACCGGGTTCAGTAGAGAAGGTTTATAAACCATCATAACTAACATTCAGTTGATGAAGAGGAGGAAAATGGGGGATCGAAAAAAAGATGGGAAAACAAATTGGCCAGTGGTTAAACCCAAGTCTAATCTACGTGTCACTCGCCTCAAAGATTTTGATCTTTTTACTGTAACCTCTTCATTTCTTATTTGTTAATAGTAATAGTTAGTATATAAATTTCATTTGATTAGATGGTTTTATGTGAACTGAATTTATAAATTTGTTTAAATCTAATACGCAGATGAACTGACACCAACAGCTAAATGAACTGATTTCCGTGTTCGTGTTTGGTTTCATAACCTTATTTGGCTGGCTTATTCAACTTTTGATAAGGTCAAACTTTTTAGCTTATTTGGCTAAGCTTATTTAACATAAGCCAATTTGGGCTTATTTTTTATAAGCTCTGATTTTGTGGCTTATTTTGAGACTTGTCGGCTTATATAAGTTTATTATGATATGATGATAAACTTATAAAAGCCGACAAGTCTCAAAATAAGCCGTAAAATTGGGGCTTATAAAAAATAAGCCCAAATCGGCTTATGTTAAATAAGCTTAGCCAAACAAGGCCCTAATAAGCCCATAATTTGGGCTTATGAGCTTTCCAAAAGTTCAATAAGCCCATAAGCCGGCCAAACAAGCTTAAACAAACACCCCCTAACAAGCTAAATGAACAAACATGTAATATTACATCAAGTGTTAAGCCATAATAAGGAACATACGCTAACTAAAAGATCATTGAATGTTCACCAACGTAATTGCACGACCGATACTTTTGTTCATGTTTGTTCATCTAAATAAACAAACTTTCTGCCGAATGGTTCACTTTTTGCCAAACACTCAGAATATGTGTCTATGGGTTGTTTCAGGTGAAGAATTGTTTAACGCCTGCTGAATCAAATGCATTTGTAAAAGCTGCCGAAACAATCGGGTTTGTTCATCAAGGGAGTCTTGGCCCGACAATGGGTGAGGCTTATAGAGATAATGATCGTATTGCTGTAGATGATCCTGTTCTTGCTGATATGTTATGGGAATCTGGACTAAATAAGCTGTTTACTGATCTTACTATTCGGGGTAGAGTTGCTGTTGGGTTAAACCCGAATATCAGACTTTACAGGTTTGTACAAACTTGTCACAGTAGTTGCGAGTTTAGTACGATATTTTCCTGATCTTATTTAAGTTAATTTGTATTCAGGTACAAGGTTGGTCAACGTTTTGGAAGACATATTGATGAAAGTGTCGATATTGGTGAAGGAAAACGTACTCATTACACTCTGCTAATATATTTAAATGGGGGTGAGTCCAAAGCTAAATCTGGTGTGAACGGTTCACATGACTCCTCTGAACCTTTAGTTGGAGGTGAAACCGTCTTTTATGGTTCACGAAATAGCCTTGTCGCTGAGGTACATTTCCTTTTTGCTTCCTCTTAGTTGTTTTGTCTGCATTTTTCCTATCGTCATCATCATTAACCATCATTAACGGATTTGCGGTTTTTCAGGTTAGTCCCACTCAAGGAATGGCCCTGTTTCATCTCCATGGAGCCAAGTGTATGTTACATGAATCACGCAATGTTGCAAAAGGTGTCAAGTATATTTTAAGGTCGGATGTAGTTTTTGCATGATGACCACAGGATGTTAACTTCGCATGTCTTCTGTTCATTTGAGTATTCGAAGAAGCCTATTTAAAGGTCGGTTAATTATATTTTGTATTATCTATACCTGTGGTTTAGAATATGATTGATGTCGTTAACATTGCTAGTTTGTATATCGTATTCATGATATTAATATTCTTATTATCTATATGCTATTCTTTTGTCAGTCATGTGTCTTTATTTGTGTACGATGTGTTATATGTGCATAAACTTTTGTGATGAAAAGTCTTTATAGAAATTTTTATTTAGCTGATTAATTCTATATGAATCACCAATCCCCGATTATATTATTCGAAAATGTAGAATTTGAATCATGATAGTTTAGTTTGGACAAGCTGTTAGGCACCATAGTTAACACATCAAAAGCTACCAATAGCTCAGATTTTATTTATCTTATGTAATAGAATAATGTCAAAGGAACAAATTGTTATGTAAGAATTGTGAAAAACTTTAGTCTTTCCCTTCCTCTTCCATACATCTCTCTCACGCATCAATTCACGATGCTACATTTCACTCTAATTTCGCCATCTTCTATGACACCTACATTTCCGAGTCTGACCATAGAAGCTGCAAATTCTGTAAAGAACAGTTTCTCGTCTTTGGCATATGAATCCACAATGGATTTAGTCCTGTCATCTCCATATAGTGCTTGGTCTGACCCAAACACTCCCTTACCCATAGTAACCCTTTTGTAATAGTCATTATCAAATTTTGCAGACGTTGAGTCTAAGAATTCTCCTGCATTACGATCCTTGTTATGTACGGGGCATTTCTTTCTCAGGCTCATAGCAAACTCACTGTTAATGCTAGTATCAGTGGAGTTTTGTAGCCGGGCGCTAAAAGACGAACAATGTGAAAACCCTAGAGTGTGTCCACCAGAAAGTGTGACCAAATCTTTGACATTCAATCCTCTTTTAGCAAAACTTTGAATAAGGGTTGTGGTATTGGAAAAGGGCGATGGCAAGTTTATAGTTTCGTTAGCTTTTGATACTCGCCCGTCTTTCCTTCCCTTTAGTACATGCCACCATGGACCTTGAGACTGTATAATTGGACGCGATTAAGAATTTGCAAAAAAAGATAAAGAATGTTGCTTTTAAATAAAAAGAATAATAAGATCAAAGTTACCATTGCTACTACGTCTCTTGCAGCAATCGCTAAAACATCAGAACAGGAAACTGTACGAGGGCATGCTTTTTCAAGCTTTGCCTTGGCATCATCAATTACATAAAATGATCGAACTGAGACATTTGGAGGTCCATCTTTTTCTGCCTTATTTCCAGGAGTTGAGTCAAGCAACAATGATGCATCGCATCCCTGTTTGATCATGAATGCAACACGCTATTAGATTATGAAGAATTAGGTATCGGTTAGTGAATGAGTGAAAGTTGCAACATACCCTTATGAAACAGTCATGGAAGAACATCCTTAGAATGCGGGCCGGGACTTTAGGGTCGTAGATAGAAGCATTGCGAATTGTTTGGAAAATAATACTTTCTGCCTGCGGACATGTTTGGTCGTAGTAATGTGCATTAAGTGCTGCTCTTGAAAATGGAACCACAGTTAGCATAAGAAGAAACGTCACAACTGCTGAAATAGTGATTTTAGCCATTTCTTAAAATTGGAGATGTTGGTATAAGAGTTGGGGATGATGAACTCCATTGAACTGTTGCAGTATATATAGGACTTGTCGAAAGTAGATGGATATGCATGCAGATGAGGATTGTAATGTACTTTCAAGTTACTCAAATGGAGGTCTAACAGCTTTGTTGGGCTTCTAAACAAAGAAATAAAGGTGGAAAATACCATTAAAGGAAATTTGTTTAATGGATATTAGTGTGGAGACACGATAAAATAAGGGATTTGCAGGTGTGAAACTGTGGAGTAAGAATGGGTAGAATGTAGCAATCAGTTTCAAGGTCAAATAAAACAGTTGGTAGAAGATGAAGTACTTGTACGTTTAGTACTTTGCAGGCTTCTATATTTGGAAAAAAATAGGAAATGAACTTAAAAGGGATTGCCTTGCAGTTGGTTTTGTTTTGTTTAAGCAACATATCAAGACTAAACTATTGTTTTGCTGAAAAAGTATGAATAGAATATATGTGCAGAATTTGTTTTTCTGGTAGAAGCAAAATTTGTTTTTAAGTTAAGGAATAGTAGTCATTCCGTGATCTTCTCTTTTTACATGTAGCTTACACAATTGTGCAATTGCAGCTATCTTTTTGGGTTTAGGTTAAGGTATAGATATAGTGATGGAATGTGTTTTCACTGTAAAAAAATAGATGAGTTCATAACAAAATCTTGTTATTTAAGGAGAAGTGCATGTAAAGAACCTTACAAATGTAAATAATCTAAATGGATTTCAGTCTAGCTAAATAACCACCACTCAATGTGTCTTGGGGAGTTGGGGTTGGCCTTGTGGTTAGTCACACTGATATTTTTATAAGTTTTAGGTTTTCGAATTTCACTAGAGATGTGGGAGAATAGGAGTGGTCAGGCTAAGGGTCGAAAACGGTCATGAAATACACCGGTTAGACCGCATACACATGAGTCAAATGTCCGCTTCCCCCGAATAACTTGAACATGAAAAAACACATTCATTTTATCTTTTTTAGGGATAAAGATCCTCTAACGTTCATTTGAACATGAGATGTGATGTTGTATTTTAAGTGATTGTACATAGTAATTATTGCAAAACATTTGTTTTATTTTAATTCAAATGTACAATCACTTAAAACACAACATTACCTCTAAGAGCAAGGGGTATGGTAAAATCGTTTCTCGCCGTTTCCTACGCGGAGGCTTCGCCGGTTTGCTTCGTGCCTCGCCACCATACCATCAACCCTCGCCAGTCACTCCTTCGCCATTCAAACGACACGCTACAAGACAAAACAATTTTAGAATATATGTGTTTGTGTTTGTGTTATTTATGTGTTTGTGAGGGTGGGTGGGGGCCCAAATGAAGAGAAGTGAGTAAGTTGTGATTGGGGGTATTTTTAAGTGAGTGTGTAGGAGTGATGTGGGGGTGAGGTGGCACACGTGGGGCCCAAATGAAGAGAAGTGGGCAACCCACGATACCCCTTGCTCTAATGTTCAAATGAACATTAGAGGATCCTTATCCCTTTTTTAATTATCAATCTAAGCCTATATCATAACTGGCCTGCACTATGCCACTAAAGAGATTTATTAATGAATGGTTCATGATACCAAATGATGCATAGACTTCGTATAAACTTGATTCATGGAAATAACCCTTGATCAGTGTTATGAGTGAATAACATGAACAATATAAAAGTTTTATCAGTGCAACCATTTATATGCTTTAGCGTATACTGAGATTTGACTGACTGATGAATGTTCTAATGGGTGCGTTTGGTTTGTTGCTATGAATCACAATATGTATGGGTGTTGGTATATGGTGTAATTGTAATAGAGGGTATGATGAAACTACCCACATACATAAGATATGAGTAAATCTTCACATTTAGGTATCCTTAATCTATTGTGGTGGGCCACATAACCAACCAAACAACATTAATGATTTTCAAAGTAATACTCATACCCATACACCCAAACCAAACAACATTAATAAAAACATAATTTATTCCATAAAATTTAAAGTATAATATAAAGAAAGGAAAATGTATAAAATTTTATTGAGAAAATGTATAAATATAAAGTATATATCAATATATAGATGAATATCTTCTGCAAATTACAAATTTGTTAATGTTATCTACTCTACAATAATAACTATAAGGGCATCTACTATAGCAAATCTATTAAAAGATTTATAAAATTGACATCTATTATAATGTCATTAATTCATAAAATTTTAATATTATGAATCTATTCTCACTATAGATAAAGCTTTAGAGATTTAGGGTCCGTTTGATTTGTAAAGGGGATTGAAATTAAATTTGGATTCAAAAAAGATTTGATAAAAAAAGAGGAGGGAGAAAATTTAAAAATGTTTAAAAGTAAAAATAATTAAGGCTTGTCGCAGTGGAGGGGTTTAAGATCGGTTTGGCAACAAAAAATTCATGGGGCAACCGATGTTAACATCGGTTTAGACGAATGCGGGGATCGAGTGTCACATCGGTCGAGTGACAAATTTTGTGAATATCGAGTGCCATAAAGACCGATGTTTATTGCTTCTATCTTGATATTTTCGAACGTTTGCATTTAAACCAAAAAAAAAATGACTGTTTGGTCATTCAATTAAAAAAAAAAATTCAAACCCATTTTACCACTTTATAAATACCCACTTCACCTCAAACACAATTCACAACTTAGCATTTTCATCTCCACTCATTTCAATCTAATTCTTATTCAACTTCAAAATGTCAAAGAAAAATACCCCACAATCAAAAACCCGACGATCACGACTACCCCAAAATGCCCCGGATCTAAATTTCTCGCCGGAAAACAACTTCGAGTTAACCGGCATATCACCACAACAAAACCGGCCTATTCGCCTTCGTCCACAAGGTTTTGAATATCAAACACAACTGCCCCAACCAAATCAAAACCAAAACGCGTTTTATCTTAACCGTCCTTTTGTCCCACCGCAACGTTCTTACCAAGATTACCGGCAAGAACCTAGTGGGTCTGGTTACCATCCAAACATGGACTTCATTTATCCTTCTTAACCGTATCAACCTTATTCCCCGATTCGAAGCACTAATCTAGACATGAATTTGGAAGATTGGATGCCGGAGTATCCGACACAAAACTACCCAAGTCAAAACTACCCAAGTCAAGATGCTTCGATGGGACAAGGTTCGGGTCACGGTTCGCACCACGGTTCGTTCCATGGTTCCATTCCCGTTGATGATTCTGATGATGAGAAAACCGCTTCCGCTGAAGAGATGTCCCCCATCAAACCAAGGCAGCCATTTAGACGTGCTTCAAAGGCCAAGGACAAAGGCAAGATGCCGGAAACAAGCAAGGGGAAAAACAAGAATGCAGCAGATCCATGGACAAAGGAGGAAGAGGTGGTGCTTTGTAAAGCTTGGGTCTATGTGTCGGAAAACGCGGTGAGAGGAAACGCCCAAAACCGCTTCAAGTTTTGGGAGCAAGTGATCGAGTACTTTAACAAAGAAACACGCAAAGACCGAACCTATGACTCCATCACTACCAAATGGAAGAGCAGGATTCGTAACAGGGTTGGAAATTATTGTGCTATCATGGAGAATATCAAGAACACCCATGGAAGCGGTGAGAATGATATCGACGACACCTCAAAAGCTCTTAAAGAATACCGTATGACGTACGGTCATGATTTCACTTTAGAGGAGTGCTACGAGGTGTTAAAGGGTCATGCTGCTTGGAAGGAGGTTGAGTTGCCGGCTATATCAACAAATAGTCGGAAGAAAACAAAGGGTTCTAGCACTACCTCTGGTTCAACGGCAGCTCGTGATCCTTTCGATGTCTATGACGTTGATGATTCTGCTGAGGAAGCGATTAGAGAACCACGACCGGTTGGTCGTGACAAAGGAAGAAAGAAAGCATCCTCCTCCTCTCGTGATGGTGATGTTCCATCAGACTCATTTATGCAATCGTTGGCCAAAAATTTCTTAAGGACCAAGAAGCCGTCAAAAGAGGATAAAGATAAGAATAAGCAGGGTTTAGAAGATACTTGGTTACGGTTAAGGGAAAAAGAGCTCGAGATAAAACAGGCAAAACTTGAGCTCATGAGGACATCAAAACGGGAGTCCGACATCATCTTCTACAACACCCCAATCGACCCAAATTTGACCGGCCGCCAACTAGAAGAGTTGGAGAAAGTTAAGGCAGCAATCAAAGAACGTTACAATTTAGATTATTAGTTTAAGTATTCTAGTGCTTATTTGAATTTCGTATTGTAATGTTTTTTTTTTTTTTTATTTCGCAGTGTAATGTTTTTTTTTTTTTTTAATTTCGTAATGTAATGTTTTTTTTTTTTTTTTAATTTGAATGAAATTTAAATTTAATGTTAAAAATGTTTGAATTAAAAAAAAAAAAAAAAAAAAAAAAAAAAAAAAAAAAAAAAAAAAATCCTCAGGTCGTCGACTGAGGCATCCGGGTTGTCTCAGGTCGCTGGAGAGAGAAAGCTGAAGTGGCGCAGGTTGTCCCAGGTCGTCCCAGATTGCGACTGAGACTAGCCTAATTGGTTGATTAAAAGTGAAAAGCAAAAAGTAAATAAAAGAATTAATAATATGTGGCTAGAAAAATTCATTAAATAAGAAAATAATAAAAATAAATAAATAAATAAAAATTGATTGGTTGGATTCATTGAAATACCATACCAAAGGTATCAAAAGTGTACAAAACACTGAGGGCCCGTTTGGTGTATGTAATTTGGATTGAAGTAATGAAATGAAAGTATTATAATATGTTTGTTATATGTGAATTGGTTTGAAGTACATGTATGACACCATTTAATATGGTGTTTCACGATTCCTCATATGGTTAGTGGGTTTCTACTGAATCTCTAGTGGGCCATTGAAGTTTTTTTGTCTTCTAGCTTTTCTTTATTGTATTTAATATATTTTTTATGCGTTTATTATTAATAAGTGGGACCAATCTCATTTATTATAATATATCTTATTATAAAATAATAATAAAATATATTATATGTTTCAAATCATAATTTTTAAACAAACACCTTTTTAAACTATCATATTTTTTCTCTTTCCTACTTTTCTTTCAAACCAATACAAAATCTTAATCCCATTACAATCCCACTTACAAACCAAACGGGCCCTGAATTTAACTAAACTTTGATTCAAAACCCACCTATACCTTTAAACCAAACGGGCCCTTATAAATTGTTCCAAAATTAATTTATAAAATATATGTTGGATCTTTTCAAAATTTTAGACCTTTTCATGCTATCTAGACATGAAATGGTTCCTCACTATAATACAAAATTTTTAAACCTTTTTAATAAGTTTTTATACTTATTCTTAAACATGAATACTGTAAGGCTATGTTTATTGGTATAGGTTGCCAACCTATTGAAGGGCAAAAATGACATAAAAAACAATATTATATTAAACATAAGCAACCTAGATCACTTGGCAACCCAAGATTGCCAACCCACAATCTGCCTTTGTGGCTTTTTTTTTTCTTTTGTCTTTTGTAATTTTTAATATTTAGTATAGATTGGTTGGGTTGTTGATAAATGATGAAAAATATAAATTGGTTGTGTAGGTGGAGTAAAGAGATAATAATATTTTATTAAGAGATTAAGTTGTGATAAGTTGTTGATAAAAATAGTCTGAGAACAACAAAATACAATTTCAGATTTTCAGTTATATATTCTCATGATTCTATCTATCATGAACACCTTTCATTTTCCATGTCAATTATGTTATTTATGTGAACCATAAAATTGATTGCCATATATACAGTAATTGTTTAACAGGAAATTAAGTGAATTTGTTTAAAGCTAATTGGATTATTATTATTTTTTTATTTTTTATTTTATTTTCATATAATTAATTAATTGGAAAGTTTGGAAGACTGGTGGCAATATTAATCGAAGACAAAAGAAACAAAGGGTAGTGGGGTAAAATGAAAGGGCGCTGAATCGTCCAGCACAAAAAGAACCGCTCAGAGAACCCTTTTTTCTCTACCAAACACACAGTTAGCTGACCGAATCAGCATGAACCTCTGAATGGTCCGGTCCAGCAGTTGATTTATATATGCAAAGACACAACCGAGTTTAACGGAGAACTGGTCACGTTTCGCCTAACCATGGTCAGGTCATGGGGGTCCACCCACCCAATATTATTAGCCCCATTTGTGCATGCTTTCTGAGGGCCCACCTGATGGACCACAATTGCCAATGGGAACCCACTAGGATGACCCCACTTTGCACGTGTCATTGCCTAACCCCTCACGTGCTCCCCTCACCCAACCCCAGATACCACCCCCACCTTTTTCTTATCTAACTTTTCACCAATTATTTCATTTTTTGTAACATACACAAAAAGGACAAGCATAATACTATTAGATTAAAAAAAGATCTTATAAAAATTATGAAATTAACTGAAACTAAAATTCTGTGTTATTCATGACAAAATTTATCTAAGATGAAACCTTTGGAGAGGGGTTTTGATCCTTTGAGGAACCAACCATGAATTCAAGTTCTCTTTTCTCGTATATCTTCAACCAAAAATCCTTAGGCACTTGACTTGAATTTGAACTTGAACTCGGTGCTGATTTTGTCAAAACTTTCCCTGACTTGTCTTCGCTTTCGCTACTACTAGCACCCGAGTGATCGCTCGCTTGCATTGCCGACACATAACTAGACATGGGCACGTTAAAAACCGGTGTTGCACTAGCCGGTATGGCCCACAGCTGTGGTATGTGGGCCGAGGATGGTGCGCCGCTTGGTGGAATCATGAAGAAAGTTCCACCTTGCGGCGCACTCATAGTCCACACGGGCATAAGACCCTGTGGCACAACTGGTGCCACAGGGGCAAAACCCGAGTCATTTACATCATAAAACTCGCTATTGCCCCCTCTTTTTCGTTTCCTACCATCACGCTCTTCACCATTACTCGAAGTAGTAGTAGGAATCTTTAACGTCCCATTAACATTAACCGCGATAGCAGGCACAGTCCCAGTACCCGTAGCTCGAATAATAGCCTCTTCAGCATGCTCCAACAGCCACCTAATAGTCTCACCATCAGACTTATGACCAAGTTCACGAGTCAGCTGAAATATCCTAGCTGCACATGTTGCAGGCATACGTATCCTTCGACCCCGACCTTCAACTTTCGTATGACGGTCTTTAGTACTCCTACGAGGTACTTGTGTAACCATTTGTTTTGTTTCATGGTTTTCCATCATTGATTCTTCCTTAAAGAAAGTTATTTCCACTGGACCTTCAACTTCTTTTTCTTCAGATTCCATATTCGTGTTATCATTAATTGTTGCCATAGACTAAAAAAAAGGTGTAGGTGAAAAAATGGACAAGAGGGTGATTTAGTTGACTGGTTTTCAAGCTAATTCATGTGTCATAAATATGGAGTGTAACAGAAATGAAGTAAAAAATAAATACAACAAAAAGTATATTTATGATAAAAACTTAAAAAGGTGAACATGAAAGGAAGCAATCTAAAAAAAACCCTACTGGAGGAGACCCACTTTTCCTTTTGCTAGAAAAGAGGGACCCCCTAGAAAAGTGTTTCTTTTTTGTAAGGTAAGTCAACGGTTCAGATTTAAGTTGTAGTTGGTTGCTGTGAGATTGTGACACGTGGTGTTATGTTGGTGTATCATTTTGGGTGGTTTGTTGATCGGTAGGTAACGTCACAATAGACTTTGAGTATGAGTGGGAAATTCGTGACCTTTGTATTGTTTTTAAGTTTAGTTTGGGCTTGGTTGAACCTAGTCCATCTAAAGAAATGGGCTAATGGGATAGTGTTTTGGTCCGTGTCTGGCCGCATTGAAGTGGCCCATGTCTAAAATATGAAAAAGTCAAAAAACAAAACAAAAACCAAATTTTAGAATGGTAATGATAGATGGAAGAAAATATTTGAACTTAAGATCATGAGAGCATGGGTAAAGTGTCGTGCCATGAGCCTGGTGCTATGGAAAAGAGTTGCCATCTCATTATTTTTTTCAAAAACACCGGAATTTTTCACTTAACACAAAACACTCTTCCGTAATATAAAGTGGTATCATGAGTCCACACATAAATTAATAAAACACAAATATGATACAAAAGAAAAACAACACACACACACAAATAGGAAAAACTCACAGCATGTGCCTGTGATGATGGTGTGAACCTCCATAGAACGAGAGACGGTATGATTTGTGGCGCCATATGTTGGGCTGGTGCCATGGCACTAAGCCACCAGCCAACCATGCATTGGCCTCTAAAAATCTAAGGCATGCTTGAATAAATGTGATAGTCTAATCTATAAACGATTTGGCTTATACTAGTCCGATGAGTACTAAAAGAAGGAAAAAAAAGTAATCAAAAAGACGAAAATAGAGCGAACACACTAATAAACCACAAATAAATAAGCAAAAGTTATATAGAAGTCTTACTATTATCGTGTTGTAAATAAGGAATGCACGATTATCACACTTTAATATAAGCAATAAGCAGTTACAGGGCAACTCTCCTTTGGCATATCATATAATCCAATGAGTCGCATGATTAACGGTCTCATGCAACCTATGAATTTTGTTACACTGTACATGCCAATAGAGGGTCGCCCTTTAACTGGTCTCGCTTGAGGAGGTCCATCGTTCTCGTCATCTCAGTCTATGGTTTTGTGGCTCAATCATGTAACGATCTTTTGTTTCCTTTTATACATATTTAGGTGATGGAATAAACTAGTGACTTGGCATATGCCGAAGAAGCTGCTTGTGCCTTTATTAAAGTGCTTTTCATATGTTCTTGTCATACTTTATACATTTTTCCTTAGTTTTATTACAAGACTATTAGGAAAAATTATGTAGAAATTTGATTTCACAAAGGATGATTTCCTAGTAAAATCATCTTGCAAATCAAAAGCATATTTCATAGAGTAATTTATGATTGCATTAAGAGCAATGTAAATAACATGTAATTTTTTATTTGGAAGTAGAAAAAAAAAGGCCTATAATGGTTAGCATATGCATTTGCATCAAAAGGAACATGACTTTCTACTTTTCTAGTTGTTACTAACTTATCGCATTCAAAGTGAATTTGATTCCTTCCAAAGTTGGTTTTATACCACATATATTCTTTTTAGTTGATTTTGGTTCTATAATAGTCAAGGTATAATGTCAACTACCTATTGAAGAAAATCTTTTGAGATTTGGGGATGGGTTTATAAGGGCATATCCTATGGTTATTCTGCATTTCTTTTTCTCATGAACTTTGTTACTTCGATCCACTATGTTCTTGATATTCATTATGATTTATAAGTACCCCTCCAAATAACATACATTCATACATATTGTTTGACCTGAAACTTTAAATATTAGTTTTAGTTTTGCATACGAACTCCTATCTCAAAAGAGTTGAAAGAACGTGTTTTTTATACAGGAGAACTGGAGAAAGAATGAATCGAGCATTAGACAACACAACACTAGTAATATTAGATTTAGAATATACTATATTGGCTATCATAAGTAGTTGATTTGTTTTCTGAGTCTAATTGTTTGCCCTAAGTTTGTTAGACGTTACATTTTTGCGTCGTGCTAAAAATAAGAAACAATTGATGAGCTTATAGAAAGGTTATATATTAATATTGATTTTGAGATGACCTATAATTTCTTAAGATTACGTAATTCATTGTTTCGTTATTTTGTTTCAAAATGCAACACTTTTGTTTTTGAAAGACATCAATATACAAAACTACAAAAGAAGCTATACAAACAAATGACATTCCTTTTCTCCAAACAAGATGATTAAAAAGACAAAACATGAACAAGAACAACACAAATGAAACTACAACAAAAAACGAAACCAAACCAAACAAACCCTCTAATAAAACAAAGGAAATAGGAAACAAAGGTCCATAAAGCCAAACAAACCAAAACAAACTAAACCTGTTGATACAAAAGTTGGGCGTTCCTTATTTGGGGCTCCGGCTCTCGTACCAATTGCTGATTGTTGCTTGAGACATGCGCACTAAGAGACAGAAAACACCGTTAGGCTTACCGTGGGATTGTCTTCCACGATTATCCTCCGGCGTGAGAGTAAGTAATCGGTTTAGGGTTAAAGGAGAGTTAGGGTTTGTAAATCGTACCTTTAACGAGGGATGTGATTCCCTTTATATACACACGGAATCCTTGTTGGTTCCGTGTTCCTCAACCTTCGGCGTATCCCGCCTAAGTCGGTTGGGGAATGATTATCTCCTTGATTAAGAGATATCCTCTATCTATTCCGTAAATAGATTTGTATTTGGGCCTTCGTGGGCCTAAACGCTTATCAGCGTAGCCCAGTTCGTGCTAGGCTTATCAGTATTGGGCTTTGGGCGGGTTCCTGACCCGGATATAGATTATACGTCATCATGTCCCCCCAGTCTAGTATGCGCAGTGAATAACTGCGGATGCTAGACTAATAACCGTAGTCAATGAAACAACGTCGAAGCGTAGCCAAGAAGTCATAAAAATATATCCTCCCGTACATTGTATCTAGACATGGGATTAAAAAATTGGCGCCTCGTAAGTCGGGGGAAAGTAACTGCTGTAACGTCCCATCAAGCAATCTCAGCCACACAGTTAGTGTTAGTGGGGTCTACGTGTCACTCACCGTGTGGATGAGAAAAATTATATAACCCATCGCTTCATTTCCACTTTGTTTCTCACAGTAAAAAAAACGTTCATCCGCCATTGCTAACAAAACTTCAAACTACAACCCAGGAAAACACTGTATTCAAAAGGTAACCGCGCGTGCGCTTTGTAAAAACAACACCATGGTCAAACAGTTGTCTGATTTCACCTCCGACCTCATCGAAAGCGATCTTCTAGAATTCACTTCGGATTACTTTATACCTCTTGACGTGCATCCGGTTGTTCCGGGTGCGCGGGCATCTATTGCGGATTTCCCCGAAGGGAAAATAGGGGTATACACACGATTTTTTGAATTCGCGAATCAACGTGTGCCTCTTTCCCGATTTTTGTGCGATGTTTTAAATTATTACGAGCTGCACATATCCCAGCTGCACTGCATCGGTGCGGCTAAAATTACCAATTTTGAGGTGAACTGCCGTTTGCTGGCGGTTAACCCAACCATCCACCTATTCCGTGCCTTTTATCACACGACATGGTCACATGGGTGGGTATCCTTTGCTAAGCGGGCCGGTAGATTTTAGTGTTATACTAAGAAACTAGATGCGCTTAGAAATTGGAGGGAGTCATTTTTCTGGGTAGACGACACATGCTTTCCGTGGCACTATGACTTTTATACCCGGGGAACGTTGCCGAGGGATGAGTGCCCCGTGCCTGGATCATATGTTGCTGAGGATGCGGAACTGATAAACGCAAACCGCATCCCCATTAGTTCCTTTCCTGAGGAATTTTTGGTGCATATGGGCATCAGCCGTAATTATTTTGGTATGCCGGATGAGATGCCAATCTTCTTAGGCGCCAATGGCCAGGGTGGGTACTCGTTCCTCGCACCCCCTTTTATAATTAATGTAAGAGCTTTCTGTCCTTTTCGTGCATTATATAACCTGTGTTATTTGTTGTCCTCCATTGCGCATAGATGGATCTTTTCACTGTTGTGAACCTAGCGAAGCCTGTTGAGGTGAATGTAGGGACACGTCCCGTGAAAGAAGGAGAGGAAGCTATACTAGCGGCCACTGCAGGTCATACCCTGGAGATGAACATAGGGGGAACAGGTACTAGCTCCTCTGTCGCAGTGGAAGCGACGCCGCTGCAAAGCGTGCCAAGCCCCAGGGTGCCCTCTCCCGTAGCGCAGCCACCACTTGTAGCCGTGGCGCAACCTATGGAGGAAGAAGAAGAAGAGCCAGAATCTGGGTTAAAGCGCAAAATATCCCGCGGAGAGGATGGCGCGAGCTCCTCGAGGAAAAAACGCCCTGTGATTTTCACTATGGAATCATCCACCAGTGATGTTGCGTCATCTCACCCATCTACTGATGTCGCTGGCCCACAGTAAGTAATATCGTGAATGCTTTTTTTTTTTTTTTTTTTTTTTTTTTTTGCGCACCAACTGTATATGGGAAACTGATAATGCTCTGTCTGTGTATGCAGGTTTGAACAGGCTGCGGAGTCTCCCCCCCAAGAATAGTCCTGTGCAGTCTGAGCCATTCAGCCAAAAAGATGAAGACTTGTCTGCTGGGGTTTCATCAGTGGGTCAATTGATTGAAGAGTTAGTACAGGTGTCTGCGCACCAAGCTGCAATAGTTGAGAAGCTAAGGGTTCGTATTGCTGGTGAAAGCAACCAAGGTGCTCAAAAAGATGAGAAAATTGCTTTGCTGGAAGCACAGTTGGCTAGTGCCAGGGCTGAGGTAGAGAGTTTGAGCGTGTATGCGCAGAAGCAGGCTGAGGAGAAAATGGCGCTTATGGGCCAAATAAGCCAAGAGCGCACAGAGTCATCAGGGTACAAGGCTTCGTGCCTCTGGGCACTAAAATATCTGGAGAAGAGTAAGGACACATTGACCACGCAGTTGGAAGATTTTGGTGCCAGTGTGAGCAGTGATCTGGAGACACAAGAGATGAAGCTGCGTAAGCTTAGTTTGGAGTATGATGAGGAATTATATCCTCATCTAATGTCTGCCATCTCTGAGCGCAGGTGGCTTATCAGCCATGGTCTGCGTCTTGATGCGCTGAGTACTCTTGAGTCCAAGGAGGTAGTGGACAAATTTGGTGGGGTAGTCCAATGTGCTTTGGCGAGAGGAAAATCAAAGGCTATAGAGGCGCTGCAGGAAGCTAACTTGCTGAAGGTACCTGCTGAAAAGGTTCCTGGGTATGATGCGCAGTCCTATGATAACCTGGTTGCGGCTATGAATAGGATGAAGACCTTAGAGCTTCCCATGATTGCTGAAATGGAGCGCGACCAGGATTATCCTAAAACCGTTATTATGAAAGGATTGACCTTATCGCGCCATCGTACTGATGATGCAGAAGCACAACCGGACTATTTTTTGAAGCCCGATGTCTCTCAGCTGCAGGTGCCTGTTTTTGCTCACCCTAGGGACATTCTGAATCCCTTTGCTTTAGAGAAAGAAATGTCCTTGAAGGAAGTACTGGAAGCGCATGCTACCAGACTTGCTAAAAAAGAATGTATTAAGGGTAAAGCAATTTTGTGCGGGGTTGGTGCAGCTCATCTTCCTAGGTCTGACGGGGTGCCAGTGAGTGTTGCCACCGTGTCTCGCCAAGACTCGAACTTGTTGAAGAGGCTTAGCGAGAGTGTAGATGCTACAAGCCGCGTAGGGACCTCATCACTGGAGCGATCTAAGAGTATATAGGATCTTATGTTTATGAACATCCTTTGTAATAACATAGTCCTTAAAAAATCTCCTTTTGCTAAATGTGTATTAATATTTATTGCAGCTTGTGACGTGCGTACTTATCTGTTTAGCTTTGCGTAAAAGATATATTTGTCTGAGTATCCAAGTTGTACACGAGCGCAAATAATGTGAGAAATTCACAGTCATGTATGAAGATCATAGTATACTTAAACATAGTTTCTAAGTAATAGTGTCATAATCATGTATGACGTGATATGCACCGTACTGTAAATATCATCTTACAGAACCAAGCATGTTGATTCCTTATGTTGTTAAACGCGCACCATATGCATAGTTGCGCGTCCGTCGTGGGAGGCGCACAAACTTATTCCAACGTCTTGAGAACAAGGTGTTTAACAAGGATACGTGATCCAATGTTGATGGGTTTGCAACCCTCTTACTCAACAAGTTGTTTAGTAGGTTAACTTATCCTTTTACCATCGTGGGTTTATGTAGTGCATGCACGCCATGTAGGCCAGAAATAAAATATTGTTAAGACATACAGTATATGAAAATAACAAATGAAAATATGTCGCGGAGTTAGCTAGAAACCGCGGCGCTTTATTGATACTTGCAAGTTTTTATGAGAAATAAATGAGACATTATACTAAGGAAACAAAAGTAAATACATAGATAGTTATTGGGCACTTCAATAAAGTGCCGGAGCGCTTATGCGCTGGGCCGTAGCCGTGCCTATAGGTAGCACCTCTTAAGGTTGCAGATGTTCCACGTGCGTGGCAGTTCACGACCATCCAAGCCTCGTAGCTTGTACGCGCCTGTTCCCAAGGCTTCAGTAACCTCATAGGGTCCTTCCCACTTTGGTCCAAGCTTACTTGTGTCTTCTGCGTGGCTCGCATCATTGGCGCGGTAAACGAAGTCATCTGGTCTAAATGAAACACTTCGTACCTTAGCGTCGTAGTATCCCTTCATCTTTGACTTTGATTTTGCTTTACGTATAGCTGCGCGTTCGCGCCTTTCTTCTAGCAGGTCTAAGTCGATACGTCGCTCGTCGTCATTGGTTGCCACATTTATTTCAGCAGTGCGGATAGTAGGCATTCCAATTTCTGCTGGTATGACGGCTTCTGTCCCGTAGACTAGAGAAAAGGGGGCGTCTCCCGTGCTGGTTTTGATTGAGGTGCGATGTGCCCACAAAACATGTGATAGTTCTTCCACCCACCTTCCTTTGTGCTTGTCCAGAAGTGCCTTAATTCCCTCGCCTAGGCTTCGATTTGCGCACTCTACTAAGCCGTTGGTTTGTGGGTGTTTAACTGACGCGAAGTGCTGTGTGATTTTCAGCTTCTCGCACCAGTGTTTAAAAGGGTTGTCGCAGAACTGTTTCCCGTTGTCCGAGATGGTTTCACCAGGTAGCCCGAAGCGGCATACAATATTTTCCCAGACAAAGCGTTTTACCTGGTTGCAAGTGATTGTTACCACTGCTTTTGCTTCTATCCACTTGGTGAAGTAGTCTATGGCGAATATGAGGAACTTTAATCCTCCTGCTGCAACGGGGAAAGGGCCTGCGATATCGATACCCCACTTATAGAATGGCCATGGTGCTGTAATTGGTGTTAGCTCGTGTTGTGGTTGGCGCGGGATGGGTCTATGGACTTGGCAATCGTTGCATTTGCGTATTAGGTCCCGCGCATCGCGGTGCATGGTTGGCCAGTAGTATCCTGACCTCAAGGCGCGTGCCACCACAGACCGTGGTCCTGAGTGCATGCTGCATGAACCTTCGTGGATTTCTTGCAGTACATAATTTGCTTGTAGGGGACCAACACAGCGGAGCCATGGTTGCAGGAAGGAGCGTCGGTACAGTATGTTGTCTCGAAGTTCGAACCTCTGTGCGGTGCGCCGTATCCTGCGAGCTTCCTTCTACTCTTGTGGTAACGCTCCTTTGCTTAGGAAGTCCGTTATCGGTGTCATCCATGTAGGACCTTCCTCCTCTATTATCGTGGAGACTTCCATCTCTTAGATAGATTTGCTTTTCAGTGTTTCCACCAGTACTTGTTTTGACAAGTGTGCAAAGCTTGTCGATGCGATCTTGCTCAGTGCATCCGCCTTTCGATTTTCCCCTCTAGGAACTTGCTTGATGGTGAACCTGTCAAAGCCATTGATTAATGACTTGGTCTTGTCGAGATATTGAATCATATGTTCCTCTTTAGCCACGTACTCACCCAACACGTGGTTGGCTACTAGCCGGGAATCCACATTTGCTTCCAGGTTACGTACACCCATGCGAGCTGCAATGCGTAGTCCAGCGATTAGAGCTTCATATTCTGCTTCATTGTTTGTCGCTGTAAATTCAAAACGCAGTGCGTAAGTGAATTCCATCCCTTCTGGATTTGTGAGAATGAGGCCTGCTCCTGACCCATCAACGCAGGAGGATCCATCTGTAAACAAGATCCATGGATCTTGTAGTTCCTTCGTGGTTGGTGCGGGTATATCATCGGTGTCTGGCTTTTCGCTGATGAAGTATGCCAGAATCTGTCCTTTGATTGCAGTACGTGGTCAGTAAGAGATGTTGTGCTCACCTAGCAATACACTCCATTTTTGCAGTCGTCCTGATGCGTCAGGCTTGGAGATGATTTGCTTAATCGGTTGGTCTGTGATCACTGCTATCGGGTGCGCTTGGAAGTATCTGCGCAGCCGTTTGGCGGCGAATACTAATGCTAGGACCAACTTTTCCATTGCGCTATAGTTCATCTCTGTTTTCTTGAGCGCTTTACTTACAAAGTACACTAGGGTTTGTACTGAGTTTCTATCCGTGAGTAACACTGCGCTGACCGCTCCATGAGTTGCAGATAAGTACATGATCAACTCTTCCCCTGGTCGGGGTGCTACAAGTGTAAGGAGTGTTGCCAGGTGTTGTTTAAGCTGTGCGAAGGCTTCTTCTGCCTCCGTAGTCCAACGAAAATCTCCTTTTTTTATACACTTCTTGAGTGTGTTGAAGAGAGGTAGAGATTTTTCTGTGACTCAGATAGGAACCTATTAAGACCGACTAGCTTTCCATTGAGAGATTGGACCTCCTTCAATGTGCGCGGTGAAGGAAGTTTGATGACAGCCTTGGTCTTTTCTGGACATGGTTTTATGCCGTCAGGCTCTATTAGGTATCCGAGAAACATGCCTTCAGTAGCGCCGAAGGTACATTTTTTTGGATTCAGCTTCATGTTAATCTCTCGTAGAGTTTTGAACGTTTCCTCAATATCGCGCACTAACTCATCTTCAGTATGGCTCTTTATGACCAGGTCATCAACATAGACCTCTAGGTTGCGGCCCACCTGTTTTTCGAAAGCATTATCTACTAACCGCTGATAGGTGGCGCCTGCATTCTTCAAGCCAAAGGGCATTTTTGTGTAACAGTAGATGTCTTGGCTTGTGTGAAAGGCCGTTTTTTCCTCGTCCTCCTTAGCCATCTGGATTTGATGATATCCTTTGTATGCATCGAGGAAACACTTTAATGGATATCCGCACAAAGACTCTATTTTCCAGTCTATCTCTGGTAATGGGTAGCAGTCTTGTGGACATGCTTTGTTGAGGTCTGTGAAGTCCACGCACATGCGCCAGCTACCATCGCTCTTTTTGACCATTACTGGGTTAGAAAGCCAGTCATGGTAGTAGACTTCACGCATAATCCCCGCATCCACAAGCTTGTGTACTTCTGCCAGAATCGCTTGCGCGCGCTCTGGGGCTTGGCCGCGCTTCTTCTGGCGTATTGGTGAATATCCTTGTCAGATTCTCAACTTATGTTCTGTGATTGAACGTGGTACCCCGGTCATGTGTTTTGGCTCCCAGGCAAAAATGTCTAAGTTCCTTTGTAAGAGTGCACACACAGCTGCCTTGCCGGTGTCCTACAGTGACCCTCCGATGGATATTTCCTGTTCCGGGTATTCAGGGTGAATTGCGACCTTCAGATTTGGAACTTTGGTTGCGCAGTGTTCTGGTATCGGTGTCATTTCGCATGTAATCGTGTTACATTCTCTATGCGTTACAGTGGCATTGTAAAGAGTAAGAATACCACCTTCCACTGGGAATTTAAGCATCCCATGCGTTGTAGACGGTACTGCGCGCATAGCGGATATCCCTGGTCTTCCGATAATGCCGTTGTATGGCGAGGGAGATTTGATCACCATGAATTCCATCCAGGGCGTCGCGGAGTGTTCTTCATTTCCAATGCTAACTAGTAGTCGTATCTGCCCCATAGGCCATATTTTTTCACCCGTAAAACCAGTTAGCGTCGTTCTGACCGGGCTCAACTGATTGCGTATTTCAGGCCGCAGTCGCTTAAACCAGTGCTCATACATGATGTCCGTCGATGCTCCACCATCAACGTACATGCAGTGGATGTTGTGACCCCCCGCACTGATCTCAATGGTGAGTGGCTCTATCACTGCGTTGTCCGCCGTTAAGGTGGGGAAAATTGTAGGATCATTATTTTATTGTGTTAGATGATTCGGGTGGTCTTGGGAGATCAAAATACATGTTTTCCATTTTAGAGAGAGAAAGTAGAGAGAGAGAGGGTGTTCTTGCTAGAGGTTTACACAAATGAAAGGTTAGATTGAATTGAAGCACCACCCCTTCCATCCATGGAAGGGGTATTTATACTTACAGACTCAACGACCTCCTATCGGCCTGTGGATCAGGGATACAGTGGGTAAAGACCCGTCCTTCCTCTACGGTGAAATACTACGCTAAACTAAACTAATAACTAACTAATAAACTGATAAATAACGTAAACACCGACAAATAACGACACGTCTACGAGCTAACTTATGCTAGAACATAATTGGGGTGACCGACACTTTAACATGGAATTTTCTAATTCCTAACAATCTCCCCCTAAGGGAGGTCACCCCATGAAATACATTTTGCTTCCTAGCATTCTATCTTTGACTTCGTTCTTGAGCTCGTAGATTTCAATTCTTCATTTCAGCAATCTTTGTGCATTAGTAGTGATTCTTCCAAGTCCGCATAGATTAGTACTTTAAGTGGAGGCCTTTGAACTGATCCACATCTTTGATGATCTTCGAGCTTTCTTTGAGATCATCAGCCACAGTAAATCTCTGGATCACCCTTTATTGTGTTGCCATCATGTGAAGTTGTGACTTTTGGACCGACATGCTCACACTTTTGAATCATGACATCTTTCCATCAGAGTAGCGGAAGCCTTACTGGTTCATGATATTTGCAGCAGCGTAGCATAAGCATAGTATGAAATATCAGATCCAGGTTATGTAGATATGCACCAGTCATGATTTCTTCAAATTAAGTGTGGATGCTGTGAGCATGCGGCTTTGGATTGACTCCTCAATTCTGATCAGCTGCAACCGTCCAAATGTACCTGCAAACAACAGTTAGCAATAAAACACACGAAAGTGTCTTTGATCACTTTCGTTGAATTGAGGTACACGGCCCACGGTTCCCCGTTGATCAGTACAAGTACTGCCTGTGATCAGGTAGGATTCCTAAGAATCTCCTTGACAGGGTTTCGCAGCTGTTCTAGCTGTTCTCAAACCGGAACATCTCAAAGAAGACAACACGGAGTGAGTGAACCAGCGAATTGAGATTCACTGATTGATGAAAAAATGATTTGAAAAACAATCGCGTATTGCTTGAAGAAAGAGTTTTGCAATACAACGAAGGTTTTATGAGAAAGATCAATTTTCAAACAAAATACTTTTTGTATTAGAGAATGAGTACACATTCGACGTGCTAGCGAAAAGAAGAGATTCGCACATCGAACGGTTTTTCTAAAAGTATTTTTCAATCAGAGATACCTTTTGAATTTGAAATGAATACACATTCGACGTGCTAGAGAAAAGAAGATTTGCACATCGAACGGTTTTTCCAAAAGTATTCGTCAATTCCATTCCTGGACCAAGGTTGATTCAAGAATGAATCTCCCCATTGTTTCTATCCAGTTGTCACAAGTTTGATCTTACGAGAAGATTTCACATGTCACCCACCAAGAGCTTTTTAGATGTTGGCTCTAGAAGGATTTCCATCTTCATTGTGAATATTTTTACATATCACTCGGATGTTCTGGCAATACCACAAGGATAATGCGTAGGACTCTTAATATATACTTACTTTCCACATTGTGTGAAAAAGCAAGTCTTCAAGAATTTAGTGTCCTAACGAGATATTGTGGATGATCTCTTGGCTCTAGACTCAATCGTGCATATTTGGTTCCTGTGCCAGAGACTAGGGAGAGGGTCTCCTTCTTCAATATCAACAATCTCTAAGAGAGAGTCGATAGATAATGTCGGTTCCCCGTGAGAATGAAACAAGTCCTTTTTAAGAGGAACTTGAGTGGCTTGGGAAGTTTTAGTGCAGTGCATCACTGGGTCCATGATGTCTTGTCTTCAATACCAGTGTTACCTTAGTAAACACTAGTAGCATATGTATTGAACCCGGTTCCTGCCCTAAGGTTGAATTGATGGAGGGCTATTTCTTTTCACCCTTTTATCATTCATTTCTTTTTCATTCTTCAACCCCTTCAGTGTTTACCGAGACTTCATAACTAGAACCTTGTTGGGTTTATTCCAGTACTAGCTCAGTCTCAGTATGCACTCTTCCCATTCCTCACTTTTCTCCTTTTTTCAATATACCTAAGGACTCTACACTATCTAGTGGATTGTCCCTGGGTAGATCCCTCCGGTTCTGGCGGATCGTGGGAACTAATACCTAACCTAACCATCCTTATAACACCATGCATAAATTAAATTGGTCGGTCTTTTGGTACAGTTCATTCTTCCTTAAAACCAATTGAAAAATCATTTGGAAAAACAATCAAGGTACTTGTGATACGAGATCAAAGCATTTTGTACCTTAATAGTTTTGATCATTTAGAAAACCTCCCCCTCAACATGTGCGTATGATTTAGAAATTGTTCAGCACAAGGAGGCAAGAGGACTTTGAAATATTTTCTTTGATCACAATTTTCATACGAAAAAGCCATTTGATTTTCATGGTAAAATTCTCCCCCTCAATATGTGCATAGGATATTTAAAATCAATTTTATCACATAGAGGCAAGAGTTCTTTTGAAGCACATCCACGATTACAAAAGCCATTAAGAAAACCATTTGAAAACACAATCAAGGTACTTTATAATCTCTTTTAAAAAACTTTTGTACCTCGATGGTTTTGCTCCCCCTCAATATGTGCTTCGAGATTCGAAAGCGTTTAGCACATATGAGAGAGCAGCCTGCACAACTGAATCAAAACGATCAACTTTTATCAAATTTCATTATTAAATCACAAATTCTCCCCCGATCAAAAATATCAAATCCTTTGAGATTTTGGATCCCAAGTGATTTAATTAGGTTTAGAAAACATGGGAGAAAATGTGGCCTTGTTTAAATACTCATCTGGTTTTTGGATAAATCCTCCTCCGCAACATGTGCATTGTGTATTTGAAATCGTTTGGCACATGGAGGCAGGAGTGCCTTTGAAGGACTAAAATCAATTCCATTTAAAACAGATTTGAGATTTAAATCACGATCTCTCCCGCGATCAAAAATTTCAAACCATTTGAGATTTGTGATCCCAAAAGATTTAAATTATTTAAAAGATTTTGGGGAAAGACGTGGCAAGATTCAATTTATGAAAAATGACAGATAAGGACCAATTTAAGACATTAAAGATTGTTAGTGTCAGGTATGATAGTTTTTTAGAGATCTTTTAGTAAAATAAAACAATTTCACAATCAAACAAGAACAGAAAAAATTTCATTTTGAAAAAACTTGATTCTAAAGAAAAAATCATACCATGACATAACATTAAATCTTTAGATCACCACTTATATTGTACAAAGCGGAACTTTTGTGAAGAAATATCGTTTTGAAAATATTTTATTTTAAATCACTCTCCCCCTCAATCCATGACCGTAGTCGATAATTGAGTGACTCAAGTTTTGATAAAATGAAGTCCGGTGATTTTCAAAATTTAGTCCAATATATTTTCAAAACAACATTTTTCCATTTTCAAAACAATTTAATTCATATTATTCAAAATTGTTTAAAAATGGTATCCTGCACAAAGATTCGTTAGGTGGTTGAGCCGCTTTTGTTGTTGTTGCTGTAGGGTTTGGAAGAAAAACCGTCTGCAGATGCAGTGAGACTTCTTCTTACGTTGCATTTTGAATGCCAACTGAGGTCAAATTAAGCTCCGTTTCTTCAATCACTTAGAAGAAAACCATCTGCTGATGCAGTGAGACCTCTTACGTTGCATTTATGCCAACTCTCCATAGAAGTCCAGTTAAGCTCCGTTTCTTCATTTGTCAACCCAAGATATAGTTACCCTTTCCTTTCGGCATCCAATCATCTTCAATTGTGGGATCCGGATCGGGAACATTATTATATACCAATATACCTGCATACGTTAGTGAACACACACAGATATATGGTGGTCGACATCACCCAAACAGCAATCGACTAATAAAAGTCAAATCAACATAACAATCAGATCATATATAGCATGGGAATAATGTGTTCATCAAACTTTAATCATCTAAACCTAACAATCATATCCTAGAAACCTAGTCCTTCAACATAGGCAATTATATTTTTTCAGATAAACACGTAGGATAATTAAGAAAGTCCGTTAGATGATATAAATTTGAAAAATATTCTTCCCCTCACTCAATGACTCTTTTTCTTGAAAAGTTTTAAAAGTGCTGAAGTCATCGATTGAGTTTTTGCAAATTAATACGAAAACTCTGATCCAGATTGATTTTACAAGCAACTCATTTACCACCATTTTGTAAACACAACAAATATTTTTCTGAAGAATTTTAGACGGAAAAACATTTGTGTAGGAACAGCAGTCTTTTTGACGACATGCTTTCCTTGTTTTGTTTTAGGATAAGTGCATGAAATATTTTGAAAATAGTTTAATCGTAGCACTTTCCTTTCTTGAAAAACGGGTTGCTATCAGAAATAATAACAAGCCATTGTTTAAGCACGGGTTACAGTCTGAAGTAACTGCACGCCATAGTTTAAGCACGGGTTACAGTCTGAAATAACTGTAAACCATATTTTGAGACATGTTTAGAAAAGAATATTTACACCTCCTGCTCGAACTTCATCTATGGTCCCGTGCCATTATTGAATGACATTTCTAAGACCGTAGATGTTATCGATACCAGAAGACATGTCATGAGAAAACATATTTTTGGTATTTTTGAAATTTTCTGATTTTTATGGGTTTTTAAAGGTTTTATATTTTTCTATTTTCTTTTTGTTGGTTTTATATTTTTCTATTTTGTTTTCTGATAAATATATACAAGGATAGAGTAGATGATATAGTTAAAGAAGATGATGATACGAGTACCGAGATAAGGATATCGAACAGCCCCGTTGTAGAATATAGAAGTCATCATCCCTAAAACTTTCACCACCAAAGCTTTCGAGGCTCTTGCATAGAAGAAAGAAATTGAACCATCTGAAAGTGAGACTCTGGCAGCTTCCCCCCAAACCGAAAATCCTTTGGATGAGCAGATTCGAAGCTCTATTTCAAGCTTTCCTTAGCCAGGTGCACAGAGAAGCACACCATTATCATAAATCCCGCTGCTCCTTTTAAGACCGATAATCGAGAATCTCCGTTCGGGGTTATATCATCCATAAGAACAGCAACGTATCATCCCACACATAAATAATCTTCTCAAATTTCATAACCACTGAAGTCTGACACAATCCATTCCAAAAAGGTGTCAAGAGAACAATTCCCCCCAAGTAGTTGAATTGATGCAGTCAGTCTCTTTGTATAATGCTCAAGAACTCTCCCGAATACACTTCATAAGGGGAATGAAGAACACCTTCCCATGTTCACATTTTTCTTCCCTGATGAACGTGTATGAAGCTCAAGAACCCGAAGTATACCAATATCCAAGAACTCTCCCGAATACACATCATGAGGGGAATGAAGAACACCTTCCCATGTTCACATTTTTCTTCCCTGATGAACGTGTATGAAGCTCAAGGATCCGAAGTATACCAATACACAAGGAATGAATAACTGAAAACATTGAAGAAGCTGGCCAAGTCACTGATTATCTCTGCGGATGACAATCTCTACGGATGTCAACTCCGGAATAAGTGATTATATCTCTGAATCACTGATTAAGCACTCAAGTGAAACAGCTGAGCATCCCCAATGTACACAATCTCTCTCCCCTGATCATTGCGATACCATCGAAATCACCACACACTAGTGTACCTCTTTTATCTTCAGAAACTTTCTCTAACATCACTTCCCCCACGTAGATGAAATACTAACACTAAACGCCTTGATGAGTAAAACCTTGACTTTCTCTGCGGTCATGACATTTGTTTTCCCGGGATATCTTCAATCACTTAGAAGAATTAAGTTCATCAAGTTTACTCGTCATGAGTCAAACCTTGAGTTTCTCTGCGGTAATAACATTTGTCTTCCCGGGATATCTTCAATTTCTTAGAAGTATTAAGTACATCAAGTTTACTCGCGTTTAGATGCTTGTCTCCTTTCTCCTTTCTAGTTTTGATACTTTCAGAATCAACAACTCTTTGAATGCCCAAATACTTGAAATTTGTTGAGAAGATCGCTTGAAGTCTTTGTGAGAATCAACATGCTGAAGACTCACTCTGACAATTTTTTTATCAACCCTTATGTAGACAATTTGAAGTGACCACTAAAGAAGAAAACCATATATACCATACTTGAAACTGAAGTCAACTTCCCCACATTTGTGTCTTAAGCTTGCACCTAATGATGGAAGAACGGTGTCGAGAATTTATGCTTCAAGCAAATCTCTAAGTACTCACTACCCAACCAAAGTATGAGACATTAACACCTCTTGAGATTATCCACACCGTCATATGCGTGTGACAATGAGTAAAACAAAGTAACTCCTAATAGTGATAGTTAACCAGGTCTTCAACCATCCACCTCGACTGCTGGTAACTAGATAAACCAAGTCTTCAACTCAAATTATTAAGCCCGAGCTGTAAGATATAACTTTTCACATACACATCAAACCATAACACAAAGTAGCATATAGATGGAATTCTAGAGAGAGAAAGTTAGAGGTTTAGGGAACTTAGTGAGAGAAAGTGAAAGATATTATTATGAGCTCCAACTCTCTACCTTGGGAGGTAGAGAGTATTTATAGTCTTACACAAATCGCCACACTTTGGGCTGTGGATCAG